>JAZAYU010000929.1:0-121127 GCA_038501625.1 Corbicula japonica | reverse complement strand
TGTATTATTTATAGCTTTATTTTGTTCAGGATAAAGTCATGATTAAGGACAGGAATATGGTTACATGTATGTTACAATTTGGATTTATGATTTAGGGTTATTCTGGAATAGGATCAGGGTTTGATGCAGAATTTCGGGGGCAGTGAGATTGTAAAATTGGCTCCATCTATCTTACCTCCATCTTGCGTATCGTTTTCCTCTCCGAAGTCATCGACCAGACTTGAGACCAACATGGATCCGGGCTTCACCTCAACTTTTGGACCCACTGACACCTGTCAATTCATACATATAAATGCACAATACATGTACATCAATCAAAAAAGCTTCCTTTTGTTACAAAGAAAGTAGTTGAGATATAAATGTCTATTGGTAAGTACATGTATACTAAGTATGTTCAATAGGAAGTAATTTATAAGTTTAAATGTATAACATCTTGTTAGAAATTTACTGTGATATGATTTCATTTCGGATGGGTTTAAATTTCATGTATTTGGCAAGAGTTTGTGTGAATTTAAATCCCAGCAAAATAATCTGTCTTAATAGATAATATGAATGCCCTGTCAATATATCTATTGTGGCTTTTTCGAGAAAATTCATCCCCATGACATTAAATAATACACACTAGTGTTTTCAGGAATGTATTTATATATTATATATAATGTATATATGTATATAGAATACAATACAAATGCAAACATCACTGGGAATCAACAATATATAAATTAGACGTAGTAAAATCAGTTCATATATCAGCACGTTCACTTTTGACGACCACCCCTTGGACAGGAAATGACTTGTTTTACTGAGACTTTTAGAACCAAATACAAAGCATACAACAATATTGTACAAGCTTACATCAGAATTAAGCACACATCCGGGGCATAACTTGACATGTTCATACACTGTTACATTCTCACACAGCAAGGACTTCTCTATAGTACAGTTATCTTCCACTGTCACTCCGTTCCACAGGTACGACCCCTTTATGGTGACATTCTTACCTAAACATAATGAATAAACCAGATATTCAGAAAAAAGAAAAATTGCATTTTGGCTAATTACAAAAAAAGTCACATACTATGCAGAATAATTTAGGAACAGTGCAATTCAAATAAAATGGACAAAAGTTAATTTCAGTTCTGTGAATTTATTTCATATTAAGACCAGGTTTAATGTTTGTGCATTTTGTGTCATTTCTTAATAAAAAAGTTGATTAGACAGCACATATGTCCAGCTGATCTGGATCAACACTGTTTACCCATAGAATAGTAGCAATAACCCATGGGGTAAAGGGTAAAATCCATTATTTTGGCCGATTTTGCAACTAAACATACCCGAGAATCCTACACTACACACCAGATAACAAACTTACCAATACGACAGTTTCTGCCGATAACAGAATGTGAAATAACTGTATTACTGCCGACACTGGAACCATCACCTAATAACACATTCTCTTTTATCTTGCAATCTCTGAAAAACAGAAGCAATGTTTACTGCCTTTAAGTGGTAGACTGCAAATTGATACAGCTGCAATGTTTACAGCCTTTAAGTGTCAGACCACAAATTAGTTCAACTGCAATGTTAACAGCCTTAAAGTGGCAGATATGAATTGGCAGAAAAAGTTACAGTTTTATAACATACACTCTTTTGGCACTCTCTGCAAGTCCTCTTTGTCAAAACATTGAAATTTTGAAACGAAAATCAGTCAATATAGTTATGACAAATGTCCCTGACAAAAAAACTTTTGAAAATATTTTCCAGTCATCAGTTTGTCATATACGAGGGTTGATCCAGAAGTTCATTCATTGGCTTTGAAAAACCTTAAGGGTGCTAAATATCAAAACAAAAGTTATGCAGTCATTTAATGTAATATCTGTGCCACATACATGCAAAATATTAAACGAGTACATAAAACAGTCAGTGTACAATAAAACATTTAATACATAGACCTTACACTGGGTGGGGGAGCAAGAACGGCAACAGCGATGTCAAGAAAATTATAATTGATGTCATGACTGATACTTCTCTACATAGTCCCAATGTACCCAACACTTTTCAGCTAAATTAATCAACATCTTGAATGTGTCCTGATACCACTTGGAATCGAACTGTCTCACAAGTCCCTACTTTATCTGTAATTTCTCCTACAGCCATGCATCTATTTTATCTTTTTAAAAGATAGTTAATATAAATAAATGATCCCCCACTTTATTGGTTATGTGTTGCTATGGTAACGTCATTAGGTATATTATGGTAATAATAATAACTGCTATGCATTTCCTTAGTTCTGAACTTAAATTCTGGCAAATTATTCAATTAACGGACTAATTTGATAAAAGTAATAGGCCGATTGTACAAACTTCTGGATCAACCCTCATATTTCAAATGGGCATATACAAATATTTAAATTAAATACTTCAGTTATTGTTACTCTAATTATACAGCTTCATCTTTTAGAAAAAAGCTTTAGGCCCCTTTTTTAAAATCAGAGTTGCCAGTAACTAATTCTGACAATGCCAAATATACTTAAATAGAACTGGATCAGGAGTTAAATTCTCGAGGTCACAGATGGTTTTGTTCAAACAGATGATATATTCTAAGTTATAGGCGAGTTATTTCACAACATAAAGTTGCAGGTTACACATGCTATTGCAGTGGCACACTTAAACTTGACATTAAATTTTTAAAGTTTTAAGTTTTATAAATAGTTTAAGGCTTACCTTGCAAGGGTCACATTTTTACTCATGTATACATTGTGGCGTCCGTAGGAGATACTGTCTTTGTTATGTCTGTAGCAACTGTCTGGGACAAACGGGAATGTCCACCTGTTCAACACATCTTGGCTGTAAAAAAACCAAGTTAAGCTGTTGCTCAAAAGCTACAAAATATCTGTCACAGTTTAAGTGGATATTATATCCAAAAAAACATTTCTAATGCATCTTTTGAACAAATATTTATGGCTGTAAAACAAATGAAGTTTTCTAGAAAATTCTAAAGTGAAACCATGCTATGAAGCTATGAAGACCACCTATGGGACTGGACAAAAGCAGTGGGGTGGAAAATAGTGCAAGACTGTAAAATGGGACATTGTAATTGTGGTCTTATTACTGAGGTAATCTTGAGGGGTAAATTATGGGCTGAAGGTTATAAAACTGATTTTGGAAACCAGTCTCAAATCACAAGCATCTGATTGGCTGAAATGGCGACCAGTCGCCATTTCAGCCAATCAGACGCATGAGATTTGAGACTGGTTTCCATGCTCAGTTGTATAACCTTGGGCAATGGAATCAAAACAACCTAGCAGGAGACTGATCTAATTTCTTTCATTTATATTCTATAGAATATACATTTTTTCAAGATAATGTCATAAAATAAAATATATCAGGTACTGTACAGGAATTTAATGTGACATAAAGCTAATTTTTGCAACATTTTATATAATGCTTCACAAATGTGTTTGTTTATCCATTTACATGGAATACAACTGATATCACATGGGTGAACAGTGTAGATCCAATCAGCCAGCACATCCTTGCCATCTGATCAGGATCTGCACTGTTCACTTTTGATTCATAAGGTTATTTCTGACCAAGGTTAACAGTGTAGATTGTGATCAGACAGAATGGATGTGCCGGCTGATCTAGATCTACACTGCTCACCAATCCAATAAAAAGCACAATATTATACATGGAGTAAAGGTAAAGAACATTTTACCAAATACATCTCATGCACATGAATGCAAATAAATTTGCAGTGTTTCACTCTGGCAAATAGCCCTGCACAAAAAACTGCTAAAGGAAAGTTTGGTTTATGGTATATCTTGAGAAAATAATGATCTGATGTGATGACTTACCTAACAGCATCATACATGTGTAAGTTCGATACTCTGGCAGCATACGCATCTGTGACAACATGCATCTGTATCGTGTTACCCATGATCTGTAATCACACAAAACATTCATTTTACATGCAACCTTTATCATGAAATCCTTATAATTAGATAAGTGTTCAGTACAAAGAGGGGTATAACTCCGTCAAATGTGTCCTTGACCTTAAGAATTTGGCATCATCATGAGTATGTTGTCACAAGCAATAACATTTGAAAGTTTCATGAAGAAATATTGAAAAGTGGCAAAGTTTTATCCAACATTAAGTTTTCGTGTCAAAATCCAAGTACAAAAAGGGACATAACTCCATCAAATGTGGAGTTAAGGTCAAATGTGTCCTTGACCTAAAGAACGTTATGAATCGTTACCACTGCGCCACAAAGGATTAATCTGAAGTTCGTCAATTTTATATATCCGGTATTCATTGCTGAGTGTTCTTCGCCTACAGTCTTACTTTGATTATTTTTTATGGAAATATTTATTTACATTACACCATTTTCATATCCGCATTTTTTATTATTTGATTTAAATATTTATGACATCATAATCGTGGGAAACACCTAAAGAATCGACCTTATTTACGAAAAATAGTATCAACCGGAAACGTATGAATCGGCGTTCGGAAAACATGAATAGTGACGGTATAAGTCGTTGTTTGGCGGAAATATTATACATGTAGTTCTAAACCCGTAACTGAACAATGTATACAAACTCTAAAGTCATTGATAAACTGAGTTGATTTGTATCAGACTTTCTATATAAATCATTTCCGTGTGTGGACAGCAGCTTCATACACTCTATTTCCTTTCTGAATGATTTATTAACCTTTTACTACATATATAGGAGTTTTAATGCATGCGCAACCTGTGTAGATCCTTATTAGCTATTACATCAGGGCTGTCTGATCAGGTTTTGCACTTTTTGCTTTTTTGTCAGAAATAACCTTATAAATTGAAAAGCAAACAGTGCAGATCCTGATCAGAAGGCACAAATGTGCCAGCTGATCTGGATCTACAATGTTTGCCCACGCTATAAAGGGTATACATCGAAGAAAGGGTTGAAGTTACAAACCTCTTCATTTATAAGAATTCCTCTGACAAAACTGTCTCTGGTTTCGTAATCAAAGTTGTCAGTGAAGAGTTGTGGGACTTGTGGTGAACAGATACTGATGTTGGCATCCAGCAGGTCATAACGAATCTGCACGTCTTTATGCTCTGTCATTACCTCCTGCAAAAGGTTTCAAGATTTTCCTGATAGCTGGTTGAATTTATCATGTGCTTAAAATTATACAGGATTCTCTATTATTATATACCCATGGATGATTTTTAGAATAATACAGTGTCTATCCACAAGATTGATACAACGAGGCACATCAGTAAATCCGTATTCTCACAGTGAGGTTTTCTGATTCTGTATTTCTCCTGTTATCCATGTTATTTGCGAGGACATAACTATGTCACAATTCATTACGAATTCTGATCATAATTTTCAGGAACACACAATTAACATCCAAGTTGTTCAAAAGAAGTAAAGCATGCTTTCTTTATACAATCCAAATGTTTTTCATATCTCAATAAACTAAATAAATTATTGACTTAATGCTAGTATTTTCACTCCTAAATAAAAACACCAGTGTGCAATATGGTCACAAGGCAAATTTTTGTTGTATATAGTAGCTATGCCCTGGAACAACTATTTTTCATCACAAAATGAAAACACTTCAATGTAGACAAAAGCAAAAGGTGAGTTGGGGGATATAAATGTCTAGATAAATTGCATTATAAATAATGGATGCATTACCAAAGGAAATTCAAATCCATGTTTTCCAGTTTCTGCCACTTTCTGGTAATGTATAACATTCTGTGACTGGTTGTCTATTGCTAGGATGACATCATCCTGGTCACTGCGAGTCACATGACCAGGGGGCACCTGCCGGAACACCATCGTCATGATAGAGGACTTATCTTTCTCCCGCCGCAGTCTGATAATGCAAAGAAAGACAATTACCCAAGATCAACAAACTGAAATTGGAAATCAGTCTCAAAACTCTAGCTTTTGATTGGTCAGTTTGGAGAATCAGCTGCTAGAGATTTGAGACTGGTCTCCGATTTGAGTGTACACTTTCTGCATAATGTTTGATGTCCAATATTATTGAAATTAATTGCTGTGTTTGTTGATCTGTGAGATCTGATAATAGTAGCAAGTTAAGTAGCAGGTTAAGTAAAGTTATTTTTCTATCCAAAAAAAACAATGATTTTTTTCAGAATAAGAATTGGGTCAAAGTTTGTTATTTTGTACTAATTTTACTTCATTCAAACTTGTGCATGAAGATATAACTGAGAACACCAATTAGTGCCCCTTGTTTACTTGTGGTTCAGCTGACAGGCTGAAATTCATCAATTATACCAATACTGGGATAAAATGTCAGAAAGATATTACTTGTTTTTAAATTAATATGTTGTATTACAGCAGAAGTTTGATTCTAATAAAAATTTGACTGTTCATGGTACTGTCAAATCTAGATGAACATTGCTTTAAAATGCCCTGACATCATGATTCATATATAAATTTCCAAAAATAAAACTCTGAAAATCATTTTTAAGGTGGATTCCGGTAAATCAGAATGGATTCCATGGATTCCAGTAATTTTGGTGGATTCCGTTGTGTGACCGCGGTGCATGAATTCAAATAACTGATAATTATTATTACAATTATCCATTTTTTTAAATACATGATCAGAAATATGCTCTACATCCTAAATCTGATCAGTACAAGCAAAATGTATACTGTAAAACTAAAATACAGAAAAACACTAGATATTTCATAAGGTACTCAAAATTATCAACTTTTTCTGTTTAAGGCCCCAAAGAGTGAAGAGTGTATGTCGAAAAACATCTTTTTTGCAGGTGAAACTGTGTCTGTAAAAAAAATTATTATTTACCTCAAAACAGCACAAAATCAACAATATTCTATCACACTATGGCATTTTGTGGTTATCACTCTGTAAATTACCAACAGATTATTAAAAGACTGCTTTTGAGAATAAGCTAGTGTTGTAATGGAGTGGACGTATGTTCCAGATTATAGATTATGCAAGACCTAAACAGGTTATGATCAACTGAACCCAAAATAACAAGTTCAATCAGAAAACCAGAAACAACCTCAGTGATAGAGTGGGTTTTAGTGCCATTTCTCTTTTTTAACCCTTTCCTCCATAGATTCACCTTTATTGCATGAGCGAACCAAAATGCCACCAGTGCAGATCCTGTGCCGGCTGATCTGGATCTACAGTGGTCGCACTGGCGTAAAAATGCATATTTATGGAGGAAAGGGTTAAGATAACAGTGAAAATTACTTATGTTCTGTGATAATGCCCTGAAGTTTTATATTTGAGATGACATCTCCGTAGATGAGGACAAAGTCACTTCGGATGAGATTCTTTGCATCAATATCCCGCAGAGCGTCTCCCATTGACATACAAGTCTCCGAGACAATCGGAACAACATTGCACGGTGAGCTCTTCTCATTCCAGCGAGAATTCCTGAAAAATAAATAACTGGTTAAAATTCTGCTCTGAAAACACATACTTCAGAAGCAGATCCAAGTGGGGTTCAGTAGGATTGACGAATGCATTGTAGGTTCTAAAACTCAAAAGAAACAACCTTTGACAGGCAACAATACCTTAACAGATGCTACAAGGGATGGCACAAAAGATGCAACCTGAGTATAGCCGACAATGCAGAAAAAAAGAGAAATACATTATTAGAGAAAGTTTTCAAAAACTGGTTACTACAATGGTAGATGTGCAAATTTTATGATTTATACAAGCATAGTATAATTGGTTTAAATCAAGAGAGAATATTAAAAAAAAAATAGCCTTTAAAATTCCAAATGAGGGAAATACACTCTAAAAATCTTGAATACCCTCTATATAAAAATGTCAAGGGGTAAAATAGACATTGGAAAAAAATTAGGGGGAAACTACCCTTTAGGCCGGTATTCCATCGTTCCGTGATGCGTGATTGTTGGGTATATTCCATACCTCTGTGTCAGTCCGACTCGGAACTGACATGGAGGTATGGAATATACCTAGCGATATCTTTGGTGAGTGAAAAATCGCAGAAACTGACGCAGACATGGAATAGGCATCACGGAACTATGGAATACCAGCCTTACCCTTCAAAAATTATCTGGAGCTCTGTAAACTCCAATTGTGATTAAAAAGTTTAGATATAAACTGGAGCAATACATACTGTAAATGCTGTCTAACTTGACCAGCCTGATGACAACACACAACAAAGATCTCCTCCACTCCTCCTGAACACAGAAATTCTAAGGTATAGTCCAACAGTGCACAGTTTGCAACTGGAAATAACGTCTGAAAATACACAATTGGAAAAATACTATATTTATTTCAATGCACCCTCCCAACAGGCATTATTTTCCGTGGGTACCTCACCTGAATCTTCATCACTGTAACCATCGGTATCGTGTAGAGCTGGGTACTGTGAGTAAAAAACATACCACAGTATTCCACGGAATTTGCAAGATACTGCGATAAATACCATGGTAAACCCCAATCTTATCCATGCATTTTCCAGCTATATATTGGTTAATGAAATGATGATAAATGGCCAAAAGGACAGAATTTATTAAAAATAGTTACATTCTGACTAGAAAAAAGTAAATAACTAGAACAACTGAACAGGTAACAGTAAATCTCACATTCCTAAATGTAAGTAAGGGCGAGGCCATATTGTTTTCAGGTAAACAACAGGCGCCCTTGAACAGGTCATACTGAAGTGCAAACATGGGTTTTATGTGACCACTTCACTACATGGATTTAAAACAATTGTCAGACAAGTTTTATGAATAAAAACCATCCTTTAATTGACCTTAAAATATTTCATTATACATTTCATTGGCAAGTTTTAAGAAGAGAAGACATAGATGGTAAGGACTAGAGCTGACTGTCGACTCGGTTAAATAACTATAAATTTATCATAAACAAAATCAAAGAAAACATTTTATTTTTGGACACAAAATGGGAAACTCCGAGAATATTTCGAAGTGAAAAACAAAAAGGATTATTCTGACAAAATACCGGATTTCTGTGATGATACCGCAGGACTTTTTACTATGGCAACCAGTTAACTGGTTATACTGCGCATGTCAAGTTTCATTAATTTCATCAGAAAATTGGGAAGAGGCCCTGGCCATTCAGATTTGGAAATTTATGTGCGATAATTGTTCATTTTTAAAAGGAAAACAAAATTCATGGACAGATGGGTCATAGTTTATAAATTTAAATGGTTATAAGTATTTTAAACTTGTATTTTAAACTTAAATTTAATTTTCTAAAGCATATTATTTTCAGACATCAATTTTCAAACTCCTCTTTTCATTTTGATCAATATTTGGACATCTTACCTAGCATTTTTGGAAGAGTCACTTTCACAGTTGGGAAAAAATGCTATATTTTTGGATTGGGAAGTGGCCTAATATAGGCCTCTGCGATTTAAGGATGAAAAGCCCCGAGCAGAGGTGTAGAATTCCACTCGACTGCTCGCCATGGCGAGTAAATGATCTGTTGGGTCGAGTGAAGCAGCTGAAACACTTGACCGACCGGGCGAGTAAATTTTTCAGCAATGCACATGTGATTTCTTCAGAAAATTTTCACTTTGTTTACAAAAACAATTCGATTTCCAGTATTTTGGTCGATTTTCGGTGTATTCCGAACGTTTCTGATGTAAAGGTAACAGCAGCGATTTATTTTTATCCTCACTGGGTTTCCCAAATCAGAACGAGGCTGCAAGTTCATGTATTTTCCAGCTATATGATCCATTTATTATAATGATAATTTTCGAAACGCATGTAAACCTTTGTAGACAACACTTGGAAATTTTATTTAAAATGAAAGGGCGAGTGTACTTTCTGTAAGGGCGAGTGCACTTCATTCACTTGACCTGCAGGGCAAGTGGGTAAAAAAAAATTTCAACACCTCTGCCGAGTATCATGGCTCCAGAAAAAATTTAGCATAATGTTATACTATCATCGCTCATGTAAAATGCACTACTTGATTTTAATGTTAATAAGATTCCCATTACTGAATTTTGTCCATTTTCAGTGCAGAATTGAGAGGAAGCGTTTGGCCCACTTCTCAATCAAAAAGTCGAAAAAAACACACAACAAAAACATTAAGTTTGATACTTTCCACACAGTGTGCTCAGCACCGGTAAGCCTGGGATTTGAGGTTGCATCACATTTATTGCACGGAATTTACATACTGGCACGGAATTTACATGAAATAAAATGGAAATTACCCTTGGCTTATTGTCTGAAACCGGTGAAAAATTAGTATTAAAGCTGTCGGCAAAAACAACTGCCTGAACGATGTCCTCTTGCTTAAAATCTGCCGAGGATACACCTGATTTTGACTTCGGTGCCATTGTTGTTGTTGTTTTCGTTGTCGCCGATAAAAACTCGTAGCACCGATATGAAACGGACTGCTTTGAAGGCACTACACTCGTATAAATGGCCGGCCTAAAAAATTAATTGCTTACATGCGTACATGCGAGCGTGCTTGTTTGATAGCTAAGTCGATCATTTACTTATCTACCTTAATTGATTGATTGATTGATTGATTGATTGGTTGGTTGGTTGGTTGGTTGATTGATTGATTGATTGATTGATTGATTGATTGATTGATTGATTGATTGATTGATTGATTGATTGATTGATTGATTGATTGAGGGGAGGTGAAACGGGGAATTAAGAGAGGGGAAAGGCAAGTTGAGGTAAGGTTAGGAGAGGTAGAAGAAGGTGGGTGGGGTGGAATGAGGTAAGGTGAGGTAAGGCGAGGTCTATAGTGAGGTGAGTTGAGTTAAGATGATGTGAGGTAATGGTATGCCAGGTAGAATGAAGAGTCCAGCGAGGCGAGGTTAGGTGAGGTGATGTGGAATGAGGTTAGGTTGTGTTGGATCGATGTAATGAGGTGAGGAAGTGACAGGGATGGGAAGGGGAAAGGGGTTGGGTTAAAACTGACGTGAGGCGAGGTGAGGTGAGGAAGGGCTGGGCGAGGCAATATGAGATGAGGTATGTGCAGGGTGGGGAATCACGTGACATAAACATGGCCGCCAACCAAAAAATTCTGTCGGTTCGAGGTAAGTTTTTACTTGTTTCTCGCTTATTCCTTGACCATTTTAGATGAAATAAACGCTAAAGTACCCCGTACACGAAGACAGTGTATTCCAAATTTTGCCAGCTTTAGTAGTTTATGTGGTATTTCGTGTACAGTGTTTGGCAGCTTGCACTGATCGGAGATAGGGTACACTTGGATCTTGATGAAATCGTTCTTCTGGCAAGTTTTCGCAAGTGAGCTGATTGTTTCATAAAAAATTTGATATATCCCAACAGAAAAAAAGCTTCTGGTGCAAAAATATCCAGTTTCTGTATGCCACTGAAGTGAAAAACGCAAAAATGGAAAATGATAGGGAACACTAGCCGCAACGTTGAGGATAGGGAACACTTGCATTTTTTTGAGAAGCAAACTGTTTGTCAGTCTGAGCGATCAGTTTGCGAAACGGAGCGAGTCCGTTGTATTTTTTTTTCAATAAAACATGGATATTTTGTTTCCTTTGTTTAAATTCTTATGATCAGCTACGAAGTTGTTAGAAAGAAGTATTATTTAATACAGGTGAGTCTAGCATAGCTAGAAATGTAAATCTCTGAAACGTTTGCATTTATGAAACAAAGCACTAGAAAAAATACCACAATTTGTATTAAGCAGATTTTCTGAAGATAATCAGTGAAAGTTAAGAATTATGATGATGCGCCAGAAAAATAATAAGCACGAAAGCATGATTACAGTTAGAATGTTTATATACTCAGTACATTTAAAAACGTAGATTTTAATCTCATGTATTTTGAAGTTTTTTTTTTCATTTTCCAAGATCTGTTGCCTCAAGCAGAGTAAAGTCTTGAAAACCAGACTTACGAAATTTAATGTATCGACGTCATGATGCACGTGACTTGTTAAATTCCACACTTTGCACTTGAATTAAAAGTGTATTAAAATTTCGCAATTTTATTGGTATGTACGTGTGAGCAGTCGACCGATACACAGTAAAACATGTTTAAAGGCTTTGTGCCAATCTGCATTAATGCCACGGCTTATTGTATTGTCGTTCTTACGTTTAGAATCGTATGCGTAATCTACAACATGAAGGGCACGGACACATACAGCTGTTTTCACACTCTTTTTCTTAAAACAAAACAACATCAACATTTTAGACTAGCTATTCTTGTCTTCAGACATGTCGCCGATCAAACATATTAGGGATTGGGGGAAGAAACTCATTTATTCACGTGGTCAGCCACAATAAAATCTTGCTGAGCTTCGACAAGCACTGACTGATGAATGGAATAAAATGCCCCAAGAACAGTCTTAGTAGCGTAACCTCCGTGTTGTAGGCCATTGGCTGGGAAGATGCTTCTTGGGACATTTACAAACAAGTATTTTCTGAAAAGCCTCGTCTGTCCCGATTCATTTTGCGTTGTTTGCACTCTGGAACATATTGGGATTATGGAGGTTTTTATTATGTTACCCCTGAAATTTGAAGAAAAATACATGGATTGTAAATTCTATTTTAATTCAGCAGCTACGAATAAACAAACATATTATTTAAGAAAACTTGAAAAAGATTTCACACCAGAAACTTACTTGTAGATGTTAATTAGCCAGTTTAGGGAAAGTTATAGGCTCTTACAAAGCTTAATAATAATAAACATCATGAAACAGTTTTTATTTGTTTGAAATCATACTGGCAAAAGTATTAATTTTACAACAATAATATATTTAAATACATTTAAACTAGAATTAAAAATGAAAAATGAAAACTTTAAAGATTCAAATCTTCCCAGCTAATGCCTACAAAACGGAGGTTAAGATATTACGACTTTATTAATCAAATCAACGTCCGCCGACTTTTTTATCAAGAGAAGGAAAATCTATTAAATTTAATTAGTTTCAAAATAACGTTGCTTTTGGAAAATCACAGTCGTTTTATGACTGTCTCTAATAGTGCCTACCCGTTAATGTGGGTTCCTGTCATCATATCCCGAAAAACATGCTTATATAAAACTATAATAAGTATCGAAGCATTTGTCATGTTTGTTAAGTAAATATTCTAAGAATCGCATCAATATTTATTGCTGTCTGCAGCAAAATAAATTTTTATAATAACAATGTCTATACTATCTTATAATTCACCAGGTTTCAAATATAAAATTCATTATTAGATAGGATATCTCGCCTGTATAAAATATATTAATATCTTACCGGTGTCCAGATTCTTTACTTCATGACTTAAAAGACACAAACACATTTCAATATCTACTCTTTTGGGATTGCGGAAAAAGAAAGTCGTTTTAATAATCGGAAATCGAAATTTCAATCTAATGTTGCAAACAAAACGCCCCGATTTGTTTTTACACTATATTACACTAAATCTGGAAAAGTTCGTGTTTTGTATGTAAACGTTCAAACTGTAATCATGATTTCGCACATATGTTGTTTTCTGGCGCATCATTATAATTCACAGTGTTCTCTTTTTCCTTTATAATCTTCAGAAAATCTGCTTTATACAAATTATGATATCTTTTCCAGTGTTTTGTTTCATAAATGCAAACGTTTCAAAGATTTACATTTCTAGCTAAGCAAGACTGTTTTGTTAAACAATATACTTCTTTCTAACAACTTCGTAGCTGATCATAAGAATTTACACAAAGGAAAAAAATATCCATGTTTTATTGAAAAAAATACAACAGACTCGCTTGGATTATTTGCAAACTGATCGCTCGGATTGGCAAACAATTTTCTTCTCAAAAATACAAGTATTCCCTATCTCCGACGTCGCGGCCAGTGTTCCCTATCATTTTCCATTTTTGCGTTTTTTCACATCAGTTGTATATAGAAACTGGATATATTTGCACCGGTAACATTCAGTCTGTCGGGATATATCAAATTTTTCATGCAACAATCAGCTCACTTGCGAAAACTTGCCAGGAGAACGATTTCATCAAGATCCAAATGTACCCTATCTCCGAGCAGTGCAAGCTGCCAAACACTGTACACGAAATACCGCATAAACTACAAAAGCTGGCAAAATTTGGAATACACTATGCAATCTGTCTTCGTGTACGGGGTACTTTAGTGTTTATTTCATTTAAAATGGTCCAGGAATAAGCGAGAAACAAGTAAAAACATACCTCGAAACGAGAGAATTTTTTGGTTGGCGGCCATGTTTTTGTCACGTGATTCCCCACCCTGTGTGAGGTGATGTAGGGTGGAATAAACTGACGTGAGATGAGGTGAGGTATTGTTAGGTGAAGAGAGGCGAGGCATGGTGAGGTGAGTTGGGTTTAGGTCGAGGTGAGGTGAGGTTAGAGAGCGAGTATATAGTTCACATCTCAATACACCTGTGAAGGCAAGTGTGAGGCTGTTGCAACATTGAACCTAGCTACTGACCGATCCAATCCAGTAACCCCTGGTGTTCTCTTTTTTTTAGTTTGTGATAATTATTTTAAAATACTTGCTCTCTTTGATTTCCAATCTACTTTTTAGGTGTGTTTGTGAGAAGGCTGTGTCATTTAAATGTAGCTTATCTAATAGGGATATCAATTTCACTTTATTTCACAGTTAATTGCTGCTCACTTTTTTCAGTTTAAAATCATTACTGAAACAACGTACTTCTCAACTATTGTTTAATGACGAAATTATATTTTTTACAACTTTAAATATGCATATCGCACAGAAATCACAGCCTCTCCACTCATCCAAAACGATGAGGAGGAAAAGGGAGCATGGGTGTATAAAATGATCGATTTCAAATAAGACACAACAAACAATTAAAGAAAAAGAGAACCAGTATACCGCCTTGAAACAGTTTGACTTAATAAAATAAAAAGCAATGTTAATTTCTCCATGTTCACGGTATGTATCCCAATAATCAGAGCTCCGATGATAACGCCAGTCTGTGATGATAATAGAGGCTCGAGTTGTGATGACAGTGAGAAAAGCGTAAGTATTTTACATTTATCTTTTACTTATGCCGATTTAAATCACGTTAGTAATTGCCATTGTTCTAGGCCAACATAAGCTATATAAAACTGCAATGGTTTTTGCAGACAGTCCCTAAATCGTGGTTAAAACCACCGAAGGAGGTGGAAAATTCGATCCATCGCTCAAAATTAAACAAGTTTCCATCTTTATTTAGGTGGTTGAGTGAAGACTGGCATTATCATCGGAGCCCTGATTATTGGGATACATACCGTGATCTTATTCATAAGACCATCTGTAAATTAAAAAAAAGAAACGTGATATTCTACAGCGCTTTGAATCTATTGGTCTGTACTAATTGCAACAGCTGCATTCACCTTTGAAGGAAATTACTTACGAAAGTGTTTTAACTGATAATTTGAACTATACATTACAGATGTAAATTTTGGCGAGAAATACTAAAATAACATAACTTTTTGTGCGGCACAGAATAAAACGCACACGATATAGAATATAGACTGCAGACAATATAGGCAAAGAAGGGCTTTTAGCCTATTTTTATGACTGTAGATTACCAGAGTTGCGAATTTTTCGAAAACTTGGTACCTGCTGGTAAATTCGGAATAAACAGACTGTAATACAGTTTGGGTATATCAAAACTAAACAAAAAAATGTTTGTTCGGTGTAGATCGTAAAATATCAATATTTATTGTAGAGGATCAGCTCATACAAATTTTGAAGAAAAAACGGTGTCCGACTGTATTTACACCGTTCAATCCCGTATGTGCAGCTTTTATCGTGAGATGGAGATTCACCTCGAAACTGTCGTGCATTTTCGACAACTTCCGGATGAAAATAGTTTTGACAGTAGCATCACTTTTCTCGAAAGCAAAGAAACAACTAAACTAATTGGCCAAAATGATGGAAATAAACCTTACACGCGTGGATTATACACAGGTAAAATATGCTTGAGTTTTTAAAACGACTTTAATGTTGAGAACGCATTCTCTCTATGGCCCTGACATGCCCGACGAGAAATGCTAAAAGTAATATTTTGCAATTATCTCCAAGATATACCCCTGGCAATGAGAAATGCAACAGGTTTAGTAAACATCAATGATTTCCAATCGCATGTGGGGGCTGCACCCAAATCAAGACCACTCCCTTGAAATGAACATGGTGTTGGAAGAAATTCACCAAATCCAGTATCCCGATACAACCATTTTTCAATCACAACCAAAATTTGAACACTTCCTTTATTTCACGCGCATTGATGTCATATCCACTAATTTGCATAAAGTCACGCGCAGTTTTGACTTACACTCCCGCTGAAATGTCAAAATTGTCAGATCATCTAAAATGATCAGAAAACAGGTAAGAAAAATTTATTTTTACCTCCCATGGTGTAAATCACACAAAATTCATTATTCCCAATTATCACCTTCTTAAAAATACTGTAAACCTTTTTTCCATCAAGTAAATAAAACTTTGAAAGTGTCGGCTGCACAGCTGTAACCTTTACCTCAGTCACAGAAATACGGAATTGAAGAATTTAGGTTCCACACCACCAAAAGTTTACAAGACAATACCTGGAAATCCTTACTTGCATGGGTTGGATTTTCTTTCACCCAGAATTGGTTTTTAATTAACTTGAAGCATTCAGATTACTTTCATATTCAAGGCAGGTTCAGTCAACAGCTAGAGGTTCATACAGATGTTACAGTTCTGACAGTGTGACAGGCTTACAATGCTGTTAGGGAGTCTAAAATGTCCATTACAGGTGACCCCCGTCAACTGACCTACATGTACACCTGAACAGGAGCCATTGCAGTGCTTTGTAGTGTAAATATGTTGTAACAGCTCATGTTAAGTGTAAAAAATTATTTTAAAATGTTGAACTAACTTTTCTCAAAGTTCCACTGACAATAAGTACCCATGACTTACCTTGGATATCATGTATAGGGGTTTGAAGACTGCTGTTCAAATTTTGGGGAAATATTTCTAGGAAAGAGGTAAGTAGGTCATCACTTCTTGTTTATATTTTTAGAAAATGAAACAAAGTTGTGTAAAAATGTGATATTAGTTCTGATTATGATTGTCAGTTGCAAGAAGATGCAACAATGTCTTTAAAGCTATAGTTCTCTTTTATTTTAATATTGGCCAAAGATTGCTTAAGTGTTCGAATATTGGTTGTACCGGGATACAATTGCCACAGTATTTATACAAAAGGGATCACATGGCATTTTGTCATCACGTTCTTTTAACAAAGCCTTAAATTACAATGAAGACACTGGACATATCTAGACAATTTATGGCATGACATAGAATTTTGGTAATACATTTTTCATCTATAGTATTTATTTTGCAGATGCAAGTTTAAAAGGAATATCTGAATCTGCCAAATACTCCAGTCCCTCTAAACACTGAGTATTATGTGGAGTGCGCTATCAGAAACTTTAGGAGTAATATTAGATTATAATGTTTTGGGAAGGTAATTTTCATAGGTGTTTCATTGGGTTGGTTTCTGTACCTTCACAGCTATAGAAGTGCCCTAGATATTAAATTACAGAAGTCTGGTGTGGGTTGCAGGCAAATTGCTTTGCTCAGGGTGCTCCAATAAAAGATGAATGATGGATGTTCATTGAATGACGAAGAACAAATGATCTGATGATGATGGATGAGGTGATGATGGTGGATGATGATCATTTGTAGCACTCTAGTTAGAAGCGGTGGCTGTACAGCCTGGCCAATATTTCATATTGGCAGTTGCCGAAGATTTAATAAAGACATATTTTTAGCTCGACTATTCGAAGAATAGGGGAGCTATCCTACTCGCCCCGGTGTCGGCGTCGGCGTTCCCGTCGGCGTCCGTTAAACAAATGCGTTAAACAAAAAATGCACTTTGGTCCATCACTTGAAAACTACTTACGATATCAACTTGAAACTTGAAATATATATTCACCATCAAATTCTACATCATTACCAACAACACCCATAACTCTGCTACAAATACTTTTTAAGTTATGCCCCTTTTTTACTTAAATTTTGCGTTAAGCAAAATATGCACTTGGTCCATAACTTGTAAACTACTTGAGATATCAACTTGAAACTTGGAATATATATTCACCATCAAATTCTACATCATTACCAACAAGACCCACAACTCTGCTGTCAATATGTTTCAAGTTATGCCCCTTTATCTTATATTTTGTGTTAAGCAATTTGCCCATAACTTTAATACTACTTAAGATATTGCCTTGAAACTTGAAATATATTTTCACTATCAAAATCTACATCATAACCAACAAGACCCATAACCCTGCATCCAATATTTTTTAAATTATGCCCCTTTTTCACTTACATTTTGTGTAAAGCAAAATATACACTTGGGCCTTAACTTCATTATGAATGGAGGGATTTCAAAATAACTTGGCATAAATGTTTACCTTGACAAGGCGGTGTGTCGCGTACAATATCCATGCTTGTAGGTCCAAGGTCAAGGTCACTGTTACTAAAAATAGAATTTTCTTGCAAAATCGTGTCCGCTCTGTAACTTTGTTGTTTTCTATTGGATTTTTTAATAACTTAGTATTATTGTTCACCATATCAAGACGGTGTGTCACGTACATGCCCAGGCCTGTAGGTCCAAGGTAAAGGTCACTGTTACTAAAAATAGAATTCTCTTGTCCGAGCTGTTACTTCGTTATGAATGGAGGGATTTCAAAATAACTTGGCACAAAGGTTCACTATGACAAGGCGGTATGTCCACGCTATACCCATTTCTGTAGATCCAAATTCAAGGTCACTGTTACTAAAAATAGAATTTTCTTGTCCAGGCTGTAACTTTGTTATGAATGGAGGGATTTCAAAATAACTTTACACAAATGTTAACTATGACAGGGCAGTGTGTCACATACCATGCCTGTAGGTCAAAGGTCAAGGTCACTTTTACTAAAAATAGAATTCTCTTGTCTGGGCTGTTACTTTGTTATGAATGGAGGGATTTCAAAATAACTTTACACAAAGGTTCACTATGACAAGGCAGTGTGTCTGCACATACCCAGGCCTGAAGGTCCAAGGTCAAGGTCACTGTTACTAAAAATAGAATTTTCTTGTCTGGGCTATAACTTTATTAAAAATGGAAGGGATTTCAAAATAACTTGACACAAAAGTTAACCATGACAGGGTGGTGTATTGCGTACCATGCCCATGCCTGTAGGTCAAGGTCACTGTTACTAAAAATAGAATTCTCTTGTCAGGGCTGTAACTTCATTAGGAATAGAGTGATTTCAAAATAACTTGACACAAATGTTCATCATGACAATGTGGTGTGTTGCTTACCATGCCCATGCCTGTAGGTCCAATGTCAAGGTCACTGTAACTAAAAATAGAATTTTCTTGTCCGGGCTATAACTTTGTTTTGAATGGAGGGTTTTCAAAATAACTTGGCACAAATGTTCACCATGACAAGGCAGTGTGTTGGGTATATTACCCATGCCAGTATGTCCAAGGTCAAGGTCACAGAAATTATTTCTGTTATTTGAAATGAATTTCTCTCTTACCATTCACTTGTTAATATTTTTGCTGATTGAACATGAATGTATGGCCATAGTTGTTATTGTTTTAATCTTTAAATTGCATTTGTTTCAAATGATTCGAATAGTCGAGCACGCTGTCTCCTCTGACAGCTCTTGTTTAAATGAAAATGAATAATAAATATATAACAGAACAGATTACTCCTAGTCCTAGTTATAGATAGCAGACATTCTTCTCATTGATGCCTTATTCACACTGAGCACCTATATTTCTCTGGGCAATTTGCATATGTGATTACAGCTAACTTCTCCTGTATGAAGAAAAAGTTGTGAACAAGACCCATGACAATTCTGATTGATTGTGATGTATAATGTCCTTCTTCACCTCCTTCATGTCACATTTACGGGTGTGGACATAAAAGATTTAAAAGATTTCAAATTTTGATGCCAAAAAACATGCATTTTAGTAGACAGCTTATTTTGTGTTAAACTTACTATTGTTTATGCCGTGTACATGTTGATTTTAATGTGATAACCAATGAAAGCGTCCCTTTTATAAATTGAGAATCTACAGTCAGGTAGACTTTTAGCGGTGTAATATATAAACTTTTGACATGTGTGGAGGTTTATAAGTTGTTTTTTTTCATAATGAACGAACAAGTTCCTAAAAAAGTATCACATATATTGATTCTAATTGGAATTAACTTTTCAGGTATGTAATTTCTTTTAAGATATATAAGGTTTAAATAACTATTTGAAGCCGTCAAAAGTTGCGACAAAGATTCTTATCGCTGGCATATAGACATAGAATGAAAATTTTCTGCATTGATTTGAATAATAACTGGATTGTGCACGAAGGGCGTCCATCGTATATATACAAAAGCCCTTGTTGCGCACAAATAGTTGGGCTAAAAATTTCAAAGCCAGCCCATGACAATTTTAGTTAATTCACGATTTTTAGGTAAAAAGTCACATTATCATATTATGAGAGATACATAATGTTTGACAGTTTGAGAGAATTGATTAATGTCTAAATATAAAAAATATTCTGAAAACAGTATAGAAATCCAATTAAATTCTCAACATATAAATACAACCAAAGGTGTATAAAGTATGGAAACATTTGCATGTGTTCATAATTTTTTATCCAAAGTACATTACCATAAGGGATTTGTGATATGTTTTCTATCTTGTCATGAACATTCCCTTTTCATCAATGTCTGGATAGTCAATAGTTTCTGTGAGCAGAGCAATTATTTCTTGGGGAATGTGGTAAAAGATTTACTGTCCATTTAAAATGAATTAAATACTGTGTTAAGGCATAAAATCGCTTCATGTATTGAACCAAGTACTGAGTGACTTATTGGGAATTGCTTCACAAGATGCCAGGAGCATAATCGAGATGAGAGCTGTTTGAAAATTGTAAACAAATAGATTTACACAGCACTATAAATGTATTCTTAAAAACAGTAGTCATGACCACATGGTCTGCTCTAGGTCTAATCTACTTAGCAAGTGCATTGAAAGCTGGAGATCAGGCCTGTAAATCCCCTTGTAGCCTATTATTTTCATCAAAGATATATGTTTAATTTTTTGGGGGGATGGGGGGTATCTCAGCAGAAAGAGTAACTAAGTTATTTTAAGTCAGTATGTTTTCAAACTAATATTATTAATTTAACCCTTTCCTCCATAGATACACCTTTATTGCATCCGTGCCATCTGATCAGTATCTGCACTGTTCGCTTTTTGATTCCTTGGGTTATTTCTGACCAAAATGTTACCAGATGTGCCGGCTGATCTGGATCTACACTGATCGCACATGCGTATTTATGGAGGAAAGGGTTAAAGAATGCTGCTGTTCTTACCTGAATTATTATTATGACAACAGTTTGTGGGTCCGACCTCTGATAAAGGTTACAAGCTGAGTAAAAAAAAAAATTGACAGCAAATGTCTCGTCAATCCTTGGGAACCAAGTGTAGTTTATGATATTTAAGTGTATTGAACCAAAATTAATAGACATTAAAAACTCACATAACTTATATATTTTAGGTTGGTGTAACATCCCCAAAGAGTCTCAAGCTACTCCCAGTGTCTGGCAAAACTCAAAAGGTACAGTATTATGCTTATACTTAAATTATAATAGCTTCCGGCACTTAGAGTTATGATCCCTTAGGCTGTGAAGTTGTGAATAGAATGTTTAACATTCATTGAGAATCTTTTTCAGATTGCAGTAGTAAATAAATCAAGGTCTAATAAAAATATAATTTCAGAATTTTTTTATGTCATTTCAAACATTCACTTCATAAAGATAAATTTTTGCATGATGGAGATAAAACAAGTGTTTATAATTTCAGATTGCTGTAGCAGATCATAAAGGTGTTTTACAGGTGTTTGGTCTCAAAAAAGGAGAAGTCCAGGTAAGAGATCAAGGCATGTTGTTAACCCTTTACTCCATATATACACATTTTATCACATGTGCCAAGAGTGTAGATTCAGATCAGCCGGCACACCTGTGCTGATCGATTACGATCTGCACTGTTTGCTCATTGGTCAGAAATAACTTGACTGATCATGTTCTACGCTGTTCACCCATGGACAACATCCTTTTCTTGCATACCAGATCAGGTCATCCGGTGTTTTCACCCGTGTAGGAAATTTCGATCCTACACCCCCCGTGTAGAATGAGTCACGTGAGTGACGTCACGTCTTCAAGTATCTGACGTAATATATTCAAGTTAGTGACGTCATTGTAAAAAAGGTTTATGTAAATGTCAATATTTGAACATAAGGAAAATAAATTAGTTTGTTTACATACACAGAAATGTTATAAATAAAAAATGGTATGCAAGAAAAAGTATCTTGCACGAGACATTCGGTAAAGATAGAAAATCTGTCACCTCAGGTGAACTGTTTTGGCGGGAACTCGGCAGAACCTCGTTCCCGCAAAACAGTTAACCCTCGGTGACAGATTTTTCCATCTTCACCTCACACTCATGCATGATAATTATAATCCTATGGAGTAAAGGGTCAATATTTCAGTGATTTGATTGTATGCTTTAACCCTTACCTGTATAGACACACCTTTATTGCTAGGGCGAACAGTTTAGATCCAGATCAGCCGGCACATCCGTGCCATCTGATCAGGATCTAAACTGTTCGCTTTTTTATTCATTAGGTTATTTCAGACCAAAATGCGACCAGTGCAGATCCTGATAAGACGGCATGGATGTGCTGGCTGATCTGGATCTACACTGGTCGCACATGCGTAAAAATGCGTATATATCCAGGAAAGGGTTAAGACTCTGATCAGTTCAGGGTTCTTGTGTTCCATTAAAAAGTTTCGCACCAGGTCTATAATGAATGTTTATATTGGTCTTTTTATGGCTTAACCCTTTACATCTAAGCACTCTGCTTAGTTTCTTCTCGGCATTTTAGTTTTGTTTTTTTTTTTCAAAAAGCCATGTAGCATGTAGGCTGATTACAATCTACACAAGCCAGACATTTGATATAAGTTATATCCTAGGAGTAAAGTTTTAAGAGCTATGCTTTGGATGCCTCTACATTCCGAGCTTCCAGTTAGTGCCCCTGACTCTAAAAGCTAGACATATTTGTTTGTTAAGTGGAATAAAACATGCAAAACTCTTAACCTGTATCATACTTCTCAATTCTAATAAAAAAATTCAAAATATTTATTCATAAATTATGAACTAGAAAGTTTTGATGGGTAATGCCTGAATTATTGACATTTTGTAGTCAGTTTTCAAGACACCTCCGGGCTTGAAGATCAGCCGCTTAGAGCTTGGAGGTCCGGTAGATGGTGTCAGAGAACGCATCTTTGTAGCCTCAGGGCCAGAGGTCAGAGGTTATACAAAGAAAGGGAAAAACTTCTTGTCCTTCGATACAAATATGTCAGAGTCAATAGAATCTATGTAAGTTCTTGTGTTGGTTTTTGTGTTATTGTACTAAGTTGTATAATTTTTATAATAAAAACTTAATATTGTTAAATTTTGCTGGCATTTGAATTAGTGTATTTGCACAAGCCTAAAAACTACCATGAAATAAAATAATACTGTACTGGAAATGTCTTCTATTGCATGGGCAACCAGAGTGGGTCCAGATCAGCCTGCACATCAATACAGTCTGATCTAAACCAATTCTGGTTGATTCTTGGTCAGTAGTTACCTACTGATAAAAAATCTAAAATCAAAGAGTGCCAATCCAGATTGGGCCCAAGGTTAAAACTTTAGTTTGAAATCCATGCTCAAAGTTGTGTTTCTTTCTTTACAAAAGAAATGACTGTTGTTAATAAGTAGAACATCATTTTGCAATTGAGAATTTAAATAAAGCAATTCTTAAGCTGTGAAAATATGTAATTTCACTCTAGGCTTACAGAATGTAAATGAGTTTTGAGCATGGAGTTTGATGTCAAGTTTTATTAACTTGGATCTAGACTGCATGAATGTTCAGAAAGATCTACACTGGATGAGCAGCTTATAAAATGCAAATTCATGGATAATTAACCCTTTCCTCCATAGAGACACCTTTATTGCAAAGGCGAACAGTTTAGATCCAGATCAGCCAGCACATCCGTGCCTTCTGATCAGGATCTAAACTGTATGCTTTTTTATTCATTTGGTTATTTCTGACCAAAATGCGACCAGTGCAGATCCTGATCAGACGGCTGATCTGGATCTACACTGGTCGCACATGCGTAAAAATGCGTATATATGGTGGAAAGGGTTAACATTGCTTTCAGATATGTGGAGGGATCAGACTTATTTTGTTGTGGGAAGTTTATGTACAACCATTACCGGGATTGCAAAGACACAAATTTCTTCTTGTGTGGAGATCAAGTCAGTGACGTGATATGTCTGCCATCAAACATAGTACCAGAACTGACCCCCATACTGGCATGTCAGGATAGAGTACTCCGTGTTCTCCAAGTAAGATGATGCTCAAATCATTTGCCTAATTTGGAACTAGACATTTATGTACACATTTAAATTTAATATAATCACAACCTTGTAACGGTTTTAAAAATAGCACTTATCTGATTGGCTTATTAGGGTAAATAATAACAACTGCTTATCATTAAAAGAGAAATACAGATAAAGTTTGTGTATAATTATAATTATAAGAATTTGTTTGTTGTTTTTTTTTTTCCGTTTTGTTGTTGTTTTTTCTGCAAATAAGGTTTTAATTTTCTGACAGATCATACATAGATGAATCTCAAAAAAGCAAAATTCAGTTCTTGAGTTTCTTTACAACAGTGGAAATCAGACAGCAATTTAATGACATTGAACATACCAAAATGCTGGCCCTTAGCATTTTACAAATGCACAAGTAGAACAGGTTAAAGAAATACCCATCTGATATGCCACCACATTTGCCTAACTAGTGGAATGGCTCAGCACAAGTTCTGTTAGTCTTACCTGAATGTTCAGTCTGAACTTTAAACCAGATGCACAAAAATGTAAAATGGTTACTACATTTGTTACATGGCCTTTACTCTATATATACAACTTTTATCACATGGGTGAACAGTGTACAGCTGTATCATTTTGTCAGGATCAAAACTGTTCCATTTAAGATGTAATATCTGATCAATAAATTTCCAGTGTTGATCAAGATTGACGGCACAAACGTACTGGATATCCATGACTGATTATATGGCACTGACTGATATACACTGGTTGTACTCGCAACAAAAACCATATATATGGAGTAAAGAGCTACATGTATTTTAAATAAGCTTTCTCCTACTTAAATATTAGTTATGCCATATATATTTTGTAGCATGTTTGCGGGATTATATTGACAGTAGACTCTGATCAGCCTGATCTTGATTAACATGAATTAATGTGAAGACTGATCTTGATTAACATTGGTTGTGGATACAAATTATGTAATGGGAAGGGGTCATAATATTCCAGTCTTACAAATATTTTTTTGAATTGATTAAATATCCAGCATGCTATGATGTAGCCCAGGTAGTTTTTGGAATTGTCTGTTTAGGTCTGTTAAGTGGATTACCTATATTGTGTTTTAGGAGTCTGAGTTACTGTATGAAGTAGAAGTCCCCGGGCCGCCAGTCACACTCTCATTGTACGGAAATGATGGAGGTAAACGACATGAAAAAAAAATGCTACAAAAGCTATCAGTATTTACAATCATTTTATAGGATTGAATTTCATTCTTGCTAGGGATTAAACGTGAAAGCTGTGTTAAATAAAGCACAAATTGATACTACAAATTATGATTTCAATTAGATATTGACCCCGAGCGAGCCACCTCCGTAAATATCTGTTGCAGTGCAACACTTCACAAGACGCTTATCGTGTTGTTTTTTTATGAGCAGAAGACTTAGTGTTCTACTTCCAAAGAAGGTGTTGTTGTCAATCAAATTTTTGTTGCTTGGGGAAGTTGAATGGAAAATATCGCTTTGTGAAGATTTGAATGGTACATGTAGCACTGATGCAACAACAAAATGTGTGGCTTAAAGTAAAGCAACCAGAAGGCGTGATTAACAATGAACAGCATTCTGTCAGATAAACTTTCCCGCTAATTGTCATCAAAAATATCAATCACCACGCCACGGGTTTGATGTTTTGACTGCCAGTGAATTAAATCTTTTTTAATTTCAACTTTAGCCATTAAATATTTTATATAATTTTTCTAAAGAATTCAACTCGCAAACTTGTAGCATAGGAATACTTCAAGTCATTGATGTAGCATTTATTGTTGTATAAATGCCTGATTTCAACCAATCAAAATGCAGTAAATGTGAATTGTTAGAATTACCTTATTTTGTATTGGATAGATCATCCATGATTTTGAGAGAAATGGGATTCACCGAAACAAGTTCTTTACCCGCGATGTCTGATGTTTAGGAAAATTTCATGAATGATCTTCAAAGTGCCAGTACAAGTACCATATTCCTTAGTTAAGTGCAGTAAGACTTACAATGTTGATGCTATGTTGATGAAGTTACTTACATTTTAATGTTTGGTGTCTACAGGTGAGGATGGCTCGGAGATCCTGTTTGGTACATCGGATGGCAGAGTTGGACTTGTACAGATTGGAAGGTATTCACTATTCCCTAACTTTTAGAGCAGATGGCACATTTTATAATCATGTTTCATTCAGTAGTCTATATTCCTGAGTCTATATTCTTAAGTATTTGGAGATTTCTCATAGAATTTTGATAAAATGTACTATATTATTGTTCTGATTATTGAAAAAGCAATTAAGGAAACAATATAAAAGACACACTATCTTAACAGAATTTGATGTGTTTTAAAAACCAAAAAGGCTGCTAGTAAATTGCATGAAAAGTTTCATGGTGTTGAATGGCACATAAGTACCTGTACTTGATTCCAACAGTTACAGCAACATTGTTTTCAATGTCTTTGTGTTGCATTGTTTTCCTGCCATCATGTACCTGCTGTAAGATCAAGTATCTAGCCATTTTGCTTGACAAGTACCTGTAGGCAACATTGCCAACTATGTGGGTTGGTTGGAGTTTAGTCACCAAGGCAACATGTTTATTTTTATCATGTGTGAACTAAGCAAAACAAATGTAAGGGGGGTGCAGAAGATTGTTTAACCCTTTCCTCCATAAGTACCGTCTTCGTTTGAATATAAGCCACACTTTTTTCCAGGATTCGGCGAAAAAAAGTTGGGGGTGCGGCTTATACAAAGGTTTAGGTTCCCAAGACATTTTTCCAGGCCTTCAAAATACCGATTTTTACCGCGGCGAATGTGTCTAGCGCACCCGTATACGGACCCTGAATGAGATATTTGTCACGTCCACAGGGTTTTATTGAAAAATATTATTTGATAGGTAAAAGAATGTACTAAACAATAAACTATTATTGAAATCTTTTACTCTTCTTTTTATTTTGAGTACCGGTAGTTACAATAAAAATAATCGTCAGTTTGCAACTTGTCATGATCTCCAATCCGGGGATGTTTCTATGCAATGAGGTAATCATGTGCGAACGAAAATAATTATGATTGCCACAGGCCAACAACTGCTTAGAAACTGCTGTCACAAACCCTACTGCAAATACAATTACCGGTACGTAAATAATCAGCAACATTAATGAACAACAAAGTAAAATAATTATTATTTACCAACCGCTAACATATTCAATCATATTCAAAATACATCCTAATCTTTAATTTATCACTTTTATCACATTTCAGTAATGCATTATTGCATCACACAAGCTAAAAATGACATGCGCACACTACCAGGTAGATCAAACGTTTTTATAGCAAAGCCGAAATAAACACTGATGGTTGTTTCGAGCCGACAACGTCTTTTGAAGTTGCGTTTGATGTTCGGCGGTATTGATTCTTTTGCCTCCGTACGAAATACACAGCATGGTCATGTTTTTTGTAAGGGATACATGCGGTTTTTATAAGTTAACGTCTGTTTCTCAAATCATGTGGATTATAAATGTAATAATTAAAGATAAATGGAAATAAAATGGTTTTTTCATAAGAACCGACATCACCATCAAGGTAATTATTTTAACTTATTTAAATCATGCAGACTGGCTTTTACCAGTGTTTTACTATCATTTTATGGAAAAAGTGGGTCCACGAGTCGATTGCGTTTTATTTAATTATGCGTTATATCAGATTGAGTACTTTAAAAAAACGTGTATCGGTAAAATCACAGTGACCATAATGTGTGGAAAACTCTGAAAGCCAGATGACATGTTTAAGATTCTTTGGTAAAATCAGTGTCACCCTTAATTGGCAGCTTGGTCTCACCTGCCATAGGGGGAATGTTACTTGACTAAGGTGTGAAAACTGAAAGCATGATGCCATGTTTGTGATTTTTTTTGAATGTTTGACAAGATATTGAGATGACACGGTCGACTCGAAGTTTATTTAAAAACTCGCACATTTTGGTGATATGTCATTCCCGTTATCTCGAATATTACCCGTCATTTTAAATGTCTATACCTTCAAATTGTCAAACATAATTATTTTCATGGGTTGAACGCGTATGTACTACATTGAAAAAGTATAGCTGGCTATTTTTGCCTACACTGAGGCACACGGGAACCGGCGATTCAAAATGGCGACCAGTCTGAAAAAGAGGCCGCGGCTTATACATAGAGTTAGGCTTTTATTTCACCCATTTCCATCGGGGTTTTGGGGGTGCGGCTTATATATCAGTGCAGCTTATATTTAGACGATGACGGTACACATTTTTAAGGCATGTGCGACCAGTGTAAATCAGAATCTGCACTGGTTGCATTTTGGTAAAAAATAACCTAATGAATCAAAAAGCGAACAGTGCAGATCCTGATCAGACGGCACAGATGTGCCGGCTGATCTGGATCTACTCTGTTTGCCTTTGCAATAAAGGTATGTCTGTAGAGGAAAGGGTTAACCCTTTACTCAGTGAGATATGGCTGTTATGTCATGGTGGACAGTGTCAATCCAGATCGGCCATCACATTTGTGCAACTGATCAGGATACACGGTTCACATTTAGATTTATAAGGTTATTTCTGTTCAAGTAGAGAACAGTGTGGATCGAGATCAGATGGTATGGATGTGCTGACTGATCTAGATCCACACTAGTGTCACCTGTGATAAAACCCATATAGAGTTAAAGGTTAAACTTTCAGTGGCAAAATAATGTGATTTGCTACTGACCCTTTCAAGACACAAGCAAACACTCAGTCAACAACAAAGTAAAGTTAGAATTTACATCTGCATATTGTTTACAGAAATCAGCCCACTCATAGATGGGAGTTACCCAATGTCAAGAGAAATGGTGGAGTGTTGTGTATTGATAATTATGACATCACAGCAGATGGTGTCCTTGACCTGATTATTGGTCGCGATGATGGACTCGTAGAAGTGTACAGTTATGATGATTCGGATGAGCCTGTTCATCGACATACACATGTAAGAATACATGTTTCTGTTTTATTCATGGGGCACAATTTATTTTTGATTTTGTTGATTAGGTAATCTGCAAATTAAAAAAAGTAATGATGTTGAATCTTTCATACTTGTGATTACAGACAACTGAAAACTATAAAATGTTAGGCCCAATAAATAGCTTTTTTATTTTTAAACTGTGCAATTTTTTCCCTGTGAATGAACGAATTAATATTGTTTTCCTACATTTTTTAATTGAATATGTTTACTCCAAAACGCATTTTGCACATATTAGGCAATTCCAAACTTCTGTCTTTGATTTCTACATATGTAGTGGTTATTGCTACAGTTTTTCATTCTAGTGGTCCTGGGCCCAAAAGGTGAAAGTCAGTTGCTGTATTACAAAAAGCCATGAAAATGCATTCACAAGAAATTTCAAAATTTAGCTCAGACAGTATATTTCAGACATGTAGCGAGAGTATAACATCCGTGCAGGGAGGTGTGGTAGCCAGTGCCGGCTATGATGAAATTGTCTGCTCAACCTATGCTGGTAGGTACCGTCATTGTTCGAATATAAGCCACACTCATGTATAAGCCGCACTGCCCACCAAACGTGAGAACAGATGAAAATAGCTTAACGAAAAGTATAAGCAGCCAAACCTGTGTATTAGCCGCACCCCCAACTTTTTACTTCAAAATTCTGGGGAAAAAGTGCGGCTTATATTCAATCTACTTGACACTGACATTTGTCTCATATAACACTATGGACATGCCTTTTATCTCATAGATGAACAGTATAGATCCAGATGAGCCTGCACATCCATGCCGTATGATCTGTGCCCAAGGTTATAAAACTGAGCATGGAAACCAGTCTCAAATCTCAAGCATCTGATTGGCTGAAATGGCGACTAGTCGCCATTTCAGCCAATCAGATGCTTGAGATTTGAGACTGGTTTCCAATCTCAGCTTTATAACCTTCAACCCTGATCTACAACCTTTTCTTCTTCGTCAGAAATAATCTAATGAATCTAAAAGTGAACCATGTAGATCATTTTCAGCTGACCTGGATGTGCCAGCTGATCTGGATCTACACTGGTCTCCCATGTGATATAAAAACCGTATATCAATGAAGTAAAGGATTAATGTATGTTCATGCTGTAGTTACATAATGTATTCAACAGGTATGCTGTTTCATTTCAGGATTTGAGAGCCTAAGTTTTCTTTATTTGTTTATATTTAAATTTGTATTTGAGGATTTAAAATGAGACTTTTCATGATAATGATGACTGAGCACACAGGTTGTTCATCAAAAATGGTTAATGGTTGCAATGAATCAATGGATTTTAGTTTTAAGTTCCCAGCAAGATAAAATTGAAACGTGACATAAACATAAAAATCCTTCAGATCCTGTTTAATACTGGGGCAAAAGAAGAAATACAAATTTGACATTGATTTAGAATGAGGGAGTTTTTATTATTTTAAATCAGCTTCAGTTGGTACATAGTTTTAGTTGGGTTTGTTAGATATAAAAATGAAAACCTCAAGATAACAAAACTGAGATTAAGGACCAGTCTCAAATCTCAAGCATTTGATTGGCTGAAATATAGACCTTGGGCAAACGTTGAAGACTCAATTTTTTTATTTCTAACAATATGTATGTTGGCAAACATTAAAGGTTGGATATATGGTTTATCAACTGCGAGTAAACTGAAAGCGGAGGGGCCTGAGGCATCTATGTTGACCGTAGAGGGCCGAGATAAGATTGTGGGATTGAGGTAGCACATGGGTGTATCGGATAGTCTACTACTGTGTAGTTAACCTTTTCCTCCATATATACACTTTTTATGTGCGATCAGTGTAGATCCAGGATCAGAAATAACTTAACAAATAAAAAAGCGAATGGTGCACATCCTGATCAGAAGAGATGGATGTGCCGGCTGATCTGGATCTACACTGTTCGTCCACGCAATGAAGGTGTGTCAATAGAGGAAAGGGTTAATATATATTCCACTTGCTTCTGAATGTCACCAATGTATACAGTAGTTTATGTTGTGTAAGGATTGCCCACTATTGCTATTTATAATATCTTCTTTATATATGTCCTGAAATTTTGTGCAAAAGAAATACTAGTTCCTGCTCCTGTACAAATTATTGAAACATACACCTAAAGGTTTGTTTAAATATGTAGCCTATCCAAAAACGTTGGATTTCAATGGTTTAACTCTTTACTCCATGGAATATGGCTGATATCTGAAGTGAAACCAGTGTAGATCCAGATCTGCCAGCACATCTATATCATCTGATCTTTAAGATTGATAAGGATATTTCTGACTAAATAGTGAACTGATCAGACAGTACAGATTTGTTAGCAAATCTGTAATAAAAATGATTAAACATTTTGTCATATAGTTATAGAATATTTATAAAGTATATTTAACAGCTGAAGAAATTTTAATAAATAGTTCAAAACACTTTAGAAACTGTTAATGAAAATGAGTTTTTCAGAATTAAATTAAGCAATTGAGCAATACTGGTTCTGTCCCTGCATAACCGATAGTTTCATGTATATTTCTTCTGGACTTTGGAACTCGAGTCTTATTTTAGTTTTTCTTCATATAGTTGAAGTGGTCTATCGTTTTAAATTGTACTAACTACTCTCCTGCTTACATGGGCCCAAGATCATAAGACTAAAACTGGAGACCATTTAAGGAATGATTCTTATTTTGGTGTGGTTCATGCAGATTGGACGTGCACACGAGAGCTGGAAAATCCGTAAAGCGCGCTAGCGCTTTATGGTAAATTTGCCAGCTCTCGCGTGCACGTCCAATCTGCATGAACCACACCAAAATAAGAATCATTACTTATATTTACATTTTATTCATTTTTTTCTTTAAATAAACTTAAGTCGAACGCTTTCAAAAATTAGTATTAAGTAAAAAGGGGGAGTAATACGTGGGAGTTTTCAATAGTAACAGCCATGACGTTACTGACGTCATTACGGGTGATGCGGTTCATGCAAAATGAACCGAATTTTTTTCAACGAAGAAATCAATAGGAATGTAAATATTCTCAAATCTCAAGCATCTGATTGGCTGAAATCGCAACTGCTTGAGATTTGAGGCTGGTCTCCAAACTCATGTTTATAATCTTGGGCCGTGGTCTATTTTACGTGACAACTATAAGTCCAGATCAAACATATAGAGGCAGAGTGATAAATGTTACACATTGTGTTAAGAGGAAAAACACAATATAATTATTTAATTTAGAGACTGTTCATATTGAACCTGTGTGTATAAATGATAAATGTTGTTGACTATCATTGTAGGCTGGATATTAGGGTTGACCTCAGAGCAGCTCACAAAGTCTTATGGACCGAAAGAAGTTATAGCTTCCCCAGCTGCTGTAAATAAAATAACCGGCTTGAAGTATGTAATGTAACAGATTTAATGGTTTATGTTCTTAGTGAAATGAAATAATGTCAATAAATGGTGTTTTATTGTTTGAATAATGTTTGGAAACTGGGTTTGTTTTAAAATTGCAGATGATGTGTTTGGTGCTGTCAATTTTACTCTCACTTATTCACAATTTTATTCTGTCACATTATAATACTTTTTCTATATCCCTTTACTCCATATAAACACCTTTTAACGCTTGTGAAACCAGTGCAGACCAAGATCCATGCCATCTGATCCTGATCTACACTGGTCGCATCTTGGTCAGAAATAACCTAATAAATTAAAAAGTGAACAGTGCAGACCCTGATCAGGTGGTATGAATGTGCTGGCTGATCTAGATCTACACTGTTTGCCTCGGGATAATAGCCATTTTCCATGAAGTAAACGGATATTATACACACAAGCTTTCTAAACACTCACACATTTACAGTAAAAACATAACCATATCATTAATATTAGAGTTGGATTAACCCTTTCCTTCATAGATACACCTTTATTTCATGGGCAAACTGTTTAGATCCAGATCAGGATCTAAACAGTTCGCTTTTTGATTTATTTATATGCATGCTAATAACTAGTATGTAAAATCTTGGGATGAGGTTTGTCTGTTTTTTGGTGTCGTTTTATGTTGATAAAATGTCTTCTCTTGGACATACTTGTCGTTAAACTTAACAAGTGAGCAGGTTTGTTGTTGTAAATAACTTCAGTGTTGTTTTAAAGTCACTAAGTAATTAGTTGTAAATTTGGTATGATTTGCTTCATTAAGAGATAGTTTTAAATGAAAAATTAATTATTTTAAATAACAAATATTATTTATAATAGTTTCTCCATTTATATATTTTTTAATGCATGTGTGACTAGTATATATCCAGGACACTCGCAAATCCCTGCTGTCTGATCTGGATCTGCACTGGTTGCATCCTGGTCAGAAATAATCTTGTGAATCTAAAAGTGAATAGTGTAGATCCTGATCAGACAGCACAGATGTGCCAGCTGATCTAGATCTACACTTTTTGCTAAAGCAGTAAAGGTAACATAGGATTGATATTGTTTGTAAAGGGCTGATCTAAATATGACGTGTGATATTGTTTATGCAGGGGTGATTTGGAAGAGCTACAGCAGAAGGTTATGTCAGAGCGTGAGAAGTATCAGCAGACGGCACAGAGTAGCACAGCGATATCGGCAGTGCCGAGTTTCCACATCAATGACAAGTTTGTGCTGAATAAAGAAGATGCTAGTTACACCCTCAGCCTTGAACTTCAGATGCCCATTGATAATGTTCTCTTACAGGTACACACATACTTAACTGGTAGTTTTTATCATTGTAGCTTGGCAGGTCTAGTACCTAGTTTGTTCTTCAAATTTCACCATTGGGCTGATAATTTTCTATTAAGGATCGAATCAATATTTAATTATGTTCATTTGGGTATGAAAAACATTTGGATTGTTTGAAGTGTATGTAGCCCATCATGTAACACCATTTGACTTTATCCTGCAAGACTCTTTCTTATCACAATAAAACATGTTGGGTTGTTGTTATTTTTATTTCCTTTCTTATCACAATAAAACATGTCGGGTTGTTTTTGTTGTTGTTTCCCAGATAGTTGTTCCATGTAAACAGGATTAATTAATTATTAAGTATGAAAAATTGCACAAAGTAAAAGACTAGCCACTAATCTTTAACAAGAAACTTATTGTTGCTTATAACTTTGTAGTCAGCATCAACAAAGATATCGAGGGTTGCACACAAGATTGTCGTAACAAAATTGAAATAAAAAAGGAGTGATGACAATCTTGCATGCAACTGTTGATATATCTGACAACAAGAATGATAACTTCTGATTGACTTTTTTTTTGGTTATTTTAAATGGCTTTAACCAGAAATTTTAATTTTGTATGACTATTGAGTGAAGTAGAAATAACAGATAAATGTTTCTTGCATACCAGACCAGGTCATCCGGTGTTTTCACCCGTTTAGGAAATTTCGATCCTACACCCCCCCCCCCCCCCCCCCCCCCCCCCCATGTAGAATGAGTCACTCGCCTTATATGACGCCACGACGTCTTACTCAGTTATGAACGAACAATAGAATGTCTTGTATATCACTCCACTATTATAAAAAAAGTAGCGAAAAGAAAAATTTACAGAAAAATACCCCAAAATACGCAAAATAAATACAGAATGCAAGAAAAAGTATCATTCCCTTATGTTGGGTAAAGATCACATGATCCAGCCCTTGGAAAATATGCATTTAGGTGGTAACTAGGCAGAGCCTCGTTACCGCCCTTGTGCATATTTCACTCTGGCCAGATCATGTGAATGATACTTATAATCTCCACCTAAACGAATAAGATTTGGATATATATTTTTAATCTGTTCATTTATACTATTTTAGCTCAAAACTCTATATATCACTTTACACATGATTATATCCATGTAATTTTCTTACATGTGATAAATCACCGCCTCATTTTTCTCACTTACTAGACAGAAAAATCTCTATTTTTAGCCGTGTGAGATTTCCTTATCTCGCATGGCCTTATCTAACACTCCGCGTGCTCGCGTACTTTCGTATTATTGCGCACCGTATTAATTGAGCACTTTCATTATTGATTTAGCCAACGTCATGATGCTTATAACTACGTCATTTAAGTTTATTATGTGACGTAATTAAACGAATATTTACTTTTTCAAACAGAGCAAGCTGTTGATTTTGTTTTATCAGGATTTATTTCAAAAATCATTTGGAAAGTATCCACTCGGAGGTTGCTAAATTCTCAACGCTGGAACTTGGAAGTGTTTATCGTGGTATGAGTCTGAAAATGCTGATTTTTTTAGAGTGTTTCATTCTTATACCGCTGTTGCGAGCTTCGTTAAACATCAGGATCTATGAAGAAAGTGAATGGAGAATAAAATAGAAAATATACTGCTGTTTAATCGGGATATTTCAACTGGTATGTACAATTCAATTTTTTATGCCCCCGCCATATAATGGCGGAAGGGCATATAGTGTTCACCCTGGCTGTGGGTGGGTGGGTGGGTGGGTGTGTGTGTCAGTGTGTGTTTGTTCGAAAATCGTGTCCGCTCTGTAACTTTGTTATTTCTTATTGGATTTTAAAATAACTTGGTATGAATGTTCACCATATCAAGACGGTGTGTCGCGTACAATACCCATGCCCGTAGGTCCAAGGTCAAGGTCACTGTTACTAAAAATAGCATTTTCTTGTCCGGGCTGTAACTTCCTTATGATTAGAGGGATTTGAAAATAACTTGGCACAAATGTTCACCATGACAAGGCGGTGTGTCGCGTACAACACCCATGCCTGTAGGTCCAAGGTCAAGGTCACTGTTACTAAAAATAGAATTCTGTTGGAAAAATCTTGTCCGCTCTGTAACTTTGTTATTTCTTAATGGATTTTAAAATAACTTGGTATAAATATCCACCATATCAAGACGGTGTGTCGCGTACAATACCCATGCCTGTAGGTCCAAGGTCAAGGTCACTGTTACTAAAAATAGAATTTTCTTGTCCAGGCTGTAACTTCCTTATGAATGGAGGGATTTCAAAATCACTTGGCACAAATGTTCACCATGACAAGGCGGTGTGTCGCGTACAACACCCATGCCTGTAGGTCCAAGGTCAAGGTCACTGTTACTAAAAATAGAATTTTGTTGGAAAAATCGTGTCCGCTCTGTAACTTTGTTATTTCTTATTGGATTTTAAAATAACTTGGTATGAATGTTCACCATATCAAGATGGTGTGTCGGGTACAATACCCATGCCTGTAGGTCCAAGGTCAAGGTCACTGTTATTAAAAATATAATTTTCTTGTCCGGGCTGTAACTTCCTTATGAATGGAGGGATTTCAAAATAACTTGGCACAAATGTTCACCATGACAAGGCGGTGTGTCGCGTACAACACCCATGTCTGTAGGTCCAAGGTCAGAGTCACTGTTACTAAAAATAGAATTTTGTTAGAAAAAACGTGTCCGCTGTGTAACTTTGTTATTTCTTATTGGATTTTAAAATAACTTGGTATGAATGTTCACCATATCAAGATGGTGTGTCGCGTACAATACCCATGCCTGTAGGTCCAAGGTCAAGGTCACTGTTACTAAAAATAGAATTTTCTTGACCGGGCTGTAACTTCCTTATGAATGGAGGGATTTCAAAATAACTTGGCACAAATGTTCACCATGACAAGGCGGTGTGTCGCATACAACACCCATGCCTGTAGGTCCGAGGTCAAGGTCACTGTTACTAAAAATAGAATTTTGTTGGAAAAATCGTGTCCGCTCTGTAACTTTGTTATTTCTTATTGGATTTTAAAATAACTTGGTATGAATGTTCACCATATCAAGACGGTGTGTTGCGTACAATACCCATGCCTGTAGGTCCAAGGTCAAGGTCACTGTTACTAAAAATAGAATTTTCTTGTCCAGGCTGTAACTTCCTTATGAATGGAGGGATTTCAAAATAACTTGGCACAATTGTTCACCATGACAAGGCGGTGTGTCGCGTACAACACCCATGCCTGTAGGTCCAAGGTCAAGGTCACTGTTACTAAAAATAGAATTCTGTTGGAAAAATCGTGTCCCGTCTGTAACTTTCTTATTTCTTATTGGATTTTAAAATAACTTGGTATGAATGTTCACCATATCGAGACGGTGTGTCGCGTAAAGTACCCATGCCTGTAGGTCCAAGGTCAAGGTCACTGTTACTAAAAATAGAATTTTCTTGTCCAGGCTGTAACTTCCTTATGAATGGATGGATTTCAAAATAACTTGGCACAAATGTTTACCATGACAAGGCGGTGTGTCGCCTACAACACCCATGCCTGTAGGTCCAAGGTCAAGGTCACTGTTACTAAAAATAAAATTTTGTTATAAAAATCTTGTCTGCTCTGTAACTTTGTTATTTCTTATAGGATTTTAAAATAACTTGGTATAAATGTTTATTATATCAAGACGATGTGTTGTGTACAATACCCATGCATGTAGGTCCAAGGTCAAGGTCACTGTTACAAAAAATAGAAATTTCTTGTACTAGCTATAACTTCATTATTAACAGAGTGATTTCAAAATAATTTGGCAGAAATGTTCACTATGACAAGGCGTTGTGTTGTGTACAATTCCCATGCCTGTAGGTCCAAGGTCAAGGTCACTATTACTAAAACCAGAATTTTCTTGTCTGGGCTGTGAGTTTGTTATTACTTATTAGATTTTCAATTAACTTGCTATAAATGTTCACCATGACAAACATGCATAGCGGGGGCATCCGTGTCCTATGGACACATTTCTAGTTTGAATTTTGAATTGTGACGAAATCGCGAATAACCTTAAAAATCGCAGATCCGTTTTCAAAGGATAAACCAGCTGTTTTCATTCAATGAAAACACGATTCTTTTCCTTTCTTTTATTTGTAACGATATTGTTGAAGGCCTACATGTTAGGGTTGATGAACGTTGACAGAACTTTGTATTCGTGGCTGATTTACCGTTCCTACTGGAAGTTACGCAAAAGAAATAGTTCTCTTAAATCGCGTTTTTTTTAATTTTGAAGAACTTTGTTTAAATCTTCAAGAAGTAAGTGAGAAAAATAATCAATCATTGGTATTCGGCGAAGATCGCGGTATCCCAACCCTCGGGCAATGCTTTCCAGACGGAAACTCGGCACAGCCTCGTTTCCGTCTGGAAAGCATTACCCTCGGGTTGAGATACCTTGATCTTCGCCGAATACCAATGATAGATTCTCTTTATCTTTAATGCTTGATATCTTGTTGTATAACATGTTCACTGAGTACATATTTTTGTTGCATCTTTCAGAGTGATGTGCCCGTACATCGGTTAGATTTGGAGAAGAACTCAGCTACAGTGTTTGTCCATAATGTGATGTATAACATGTTTAACGAGTACTTATTTTTGTTGTATCTTTCTTTCAGAGTGATGTACCCATAGATTTGTTAGATGTGGAGAAGAACTCTGCTGTTGTCAGCTACAGTGCCTGTCGTCCAGAGGTAAACACAAAAAATACATGTGGCCTCCTTAATACAAAAAAGTTACTAGAATAATTTTGGGAAAAACCAGAGAAAACACATGCAACCAAGTTACTACATTAATTTTGAAAATTAAGAAAACCACATACAACCAAGTGCTTTTAAAATAAAACAAGGGTACAACATGTATAAAGGTCATGTTTCAGAGGGTTACACTAAATATTTGTCAAATTAGAGTGAAACCATATCGGATTGCAATGAAAGCTATAGCTACAGTACTTTTTAAGATAAAATTAGGTTACGCACAATTTAAATAGATTTTTAAATATACAACTGAATTATGACAAACCACATTTAACCATTACACATCCTGTATTCCTATTTCAGGAAGGGAATTTCTTATTAGCAACTTACCGATGTCAAGCCAATACTACACGTCTCGAGTTAAAGATCCGCTCCATTGAGGGACAGTACGGTACCATACAGGCCTATGTGACCCCTCGGGTACAACCAAAGACTTGTAAAGTTCAGCAGTATCAAATCAAACCTCTCTCATTACACCAGAGGACCCACGTCTTTGATGAAAACAGGTTAGAATTTTTTGTCAGGTTGTATTTTGTGTTTTGACTTCCTTTTAATTCATACAGGGCAATTTAAAGATTAGACTTGACGTCATAATCACCCAAAATGGACGCCACATTGAACATTGGACAGTATTTAGGGGTTCCACAAGCCTCTGAATCTTGAGGGTCATTTTGAACATTTGTTAGGGGAATCTGCCAATTATTAGCTGAAATACCCCTATTTTTAAGGAAAAAAATTACCCTTCAGCAAAAATCCTAGGGGTCAAAAAGTGGCTTTTTTGGAAATTTCAAGTCAAAGGGTCATCTCCCGGGTCAAATGGAACCCCTTGACTATTCCTTATTAAAGTATGGTATATATTATATATCAAATAAAACTTTGAAGCCTCTAGATAATTACTATGTGAAAATTGTATGACTATGTTTAATGATATTAACACTATTAAATTTTTGGTATTATGAATCAATGTAAATATGTTAAATTTAACCCACATGTGAAGTAACCTTATGTGTTGCACAAGTCATGTTTTCCTGAATGTAGTTGGAAGTAAGTAGTAAAAAAACACATGATATTGTTCATTTAATCTCAAGCCTAAGGACCATCTGTTTTCCCTGTTTGTTAGCTGTTGTTTTTTTTCTTTTATCAGTTGCCAAAGTTGTTAATTCAAATCTTCCATCTGCAGAAAAAGTTATTGATGATTTAATAACATATTTTGACTACATTGTATATTAATCATAATACATACTAAGCAAGAACATCTGGTAAGTGACATGTGACAATTTTGTGATGTTTGGATGTTATTGTATCATCTTTCCTTTTAGTGAAGATTTAAGTTTATCTAAGTTTATCTAAAATATACATAGTCTGATCTTTCTTCAGGCCTCACAACACATTGCGGTTGACTGGACAGTTCAGTCAGGCGGAGATGCACTCATGGGTGTGTTTCTGTCTCCCCGAGTTACCGGAGAAAACGCCCCCTGGTGACAGCGTGCAATTCCATTTCATATCGACATTCCTAGATACACAGCTAGAATGTGTGTACAGGTGAGGCCTTATGTTGTTACTGTGTTATATTACATTGTTGTCATTGTGTAGAATATAACAGGTTTTTTACAGTACATGATGTTTTTAACCCTATACTCCATATAAACACCTTTGATGACATGGGGGACCAGTGTTGTTCCTGATCAACTAGATAATCTGTCATCTAATCAGGATCAACATTGTTCACATTTAGACTCATGGGTTATCAGACCAAGAAGTGACCAGGGTAGATGCAGATCAGGTGGCATTAATGTGGTGGCTGATCTGGATCTACAGTCATGTATACTGTTGTTGTCTGTGGTTGATCTGGATCTACAGTCATGTATTCTGTTGTTGTCTGTTGCTGATCTGGATCTACAGTCATGTATACTGTTGTTGTCTGTTGCTGATCTGGATCTACAGTTATGTATACTGTTGTTGTCTGTGGTTGATCTGGATCTACAGGTATGTATACTGTTGTTGTCTGTGGTTGATCTGGATCTACAGTCATGTATACTGTTGTTGTCTTTCAGTAAGGGTTTGGCAACATTCCGATCTGACAACATCTCCACTATTTCTATCCTGAAGGACGTTCTCACGAAGGAGGCGACAAAGAAGAAAGTCAGGCTTGACATCACATATGGTAAACTTGTCTCTATTTTTGCATACTAAAGCAAGATTACAGTTATCTTCCATGTGTGCGAGACTTAAATGGGAAAATTGGGAATTATCTTTGGGTGGAAGCATGGAATTTCCAATCTGAACAAAGCATATTTACTAGATAATACCTAATTATTGATTTTTGATTTCGGAAGTAATTTTTATGCCCCCACAAAGTGAGAGGCATAAAGAGTTGCACTCGTCCGTTGATACCTACGTCCCCAAATCTTGTGGCATCAACTCCTCCTAAACTACCACGCGGATTTCTTTCAAACTTGCACAGATGATCAAGCAGGATGTGTAGATGATCGTACAGAAAGGATTTTTTCCTGTGACCATTTTTACCAGAGTTATGGCCTTCTGTTATTACAAAAGTTGTTGCAGCAGTGGGGGCATCATTGTCCAAGGACACATTCTACTTCATATTTTAATTACCCAATGATTATCATGTGAAAGTTTAAAAGGTATGCTTCTACTCTAAACAAGACAGTTCAATGCCAAGTAGGGAAAACATGTTTCAAATAGGCTTAAATAGCAATAAGCTTAGCATCTGTTGATGTTTCGGCTTCTAATCTACCTGAACATTATTGAATATTTCCACAAACTTCTGGCTTTACTCCAGTACAACTGTTATTGTTTTAGATATCAATGATGATTCCATTCCTTACACCCTGAACCTGATTCATCCGAAGCTCGAGTACCAACTTCTCCTTGCCAAGAAAGTCCAGCTGATTGATGCACTCAAGGTAGGCTTGCTGGTCTCATTGACTGCTAATAGCTTTATATGAGTAAGTAGGATTCTCATCAACATGACTGCTAACAGGTTGATACGATTGATGCACTGACTCATGGTAGTGCTTTTAAGTCACCTTGACTGGTGATTGGTTAGTATGATTCTAGTCGACTGCTTAGAGGTTGGAATAATTTATAATTCAAGGTCCTGCATTTTAGACAACTTGACTGCTAACTGATGTGTTTGATGCACTCATTTAAATCTCAAGAACTGTTAACAGGTAGGTATGATTATATTCAACTTTACTGCTAACAGGTAGGTATGATTATATTCAACTTTACTGCTAACAGGAAGGTATGATTCTATTCAACTTGGCTGCTAACAGTTAGGTATGATTCTAGTCAACTTGGCTGCTAACAGGTAGGTATGATTCTATTCAACTTGGCTGCTAACAGGTAGGTATGATTCTATTCAACTTGGCTGCTAACAGGTTATTAAGATTGATGTGTTCGTGGTAGTGTCTTGAAGTCAGCTTGACTGTTAACAGGTAGACAGGATTAATACACTCAGTCATTCCTCTAGTCAACTTAAGTTTTAACCAATAAGTAGATATCTGGTCAACATTCATAGTAACCCATTGACAGGATTTGCATATTCAAGGTAATGCATTTTAATCAAGTTGACTACTAACAGGCTGATGTATTTGATGAACTCAAGGTAATGTCAACTTGACTGCTAACAAGTTGATAACATGATGCACTAAAGATCACGTGTTCCAGTCACCTTGACTACTACCTGGGATGACAGGCTTGAACCTGGAATAGCCATTCCATCTGTGCAGTCTGATTAGGATCTAGTGTTTGTTTTCAGTAAAAATATTTAGTTGATAAAATAATTTTAACACCCCTATGAATGGGCAAGCTGGAATTGAATTGAAAGGTTAGTTCATAACATTAATTCAGTGAATGTAAGGTAAAAACAATTTTTATATGAATGCTTTTTATTACCAATTTGTGTGCATTTGACATAAAAATGCCTGAAAAAGGCGCCTAAAAAGTTTGTTTATAATTTTACCTCATAACTTCTTCTACCCAAACTTGAACCTGTTCTTTAAACATGCACATTTGGAATATTACGTGCGTGTAGGAACCAATATGATAAAACAGTGAAAATAGATATGATATTCTACTGTTTGCAAAGCAATGGTTCAATGGTTGGGGTTGGATTTCACACTCTCTTCATAGTGTGAAAAAAAAATGTGAAAATGAAACCCCACAAAATATAATATTAGTTCTGTTTGATTCTTCAGGAGCTGCACGTGCATGAGAACAATCCCGACTTCCTGTCCCCGGAGTACCGACAGATTCTGGAGGATTCAGAACAGCTAAAAATAGAATACAAGCGTCAACCATGTCACCTGGAAAGGCTCTACGGTACATGCATTATTATTACTTTATTTAGGGTGTATTACCCTTTCCTCCATAGACACACCTTTATTGCATGGGCAAACAGTGTAGATCCAGATCAGGTGGCACATCTGTGCCATCTGATCAGGATCTGCACTGTTCGCTGTATGATTTGTTAGGTTATTTCTGACCAAAATGTGATCAGTTCAGACCCACGGATGTGCTGGCTGATCTTGATCTACACAGGTCGCACATGCCTAAAAATGCATATATATGAAGTAAAGGGATAACACTAGTAAAACATCCAGCATTTCTAGTGCATAACAGACATTTTTAGGTTAATTATTTAGAGAAATGTCACCCATGTGTTGGCATTGCCGGTGCCATTCAGTTAAGGTTTTTCATGAAAGCTACTGTCATGAACATATCTTAATAATATGGGATTGATTTGAAACTTAACCCTTTCTTCCATTTATAGGCATTTTATCACATGTGCGACCAGTGTAGATCCAGATCAGCCAGAACATCTGATAAGGATCTGCACAGTTCACATTTTGATAAAAAATAACCTAATTAATTAAAAAAGCGAACAGTACTGGTTGTCAATAAAAAGGTAGATAGCTCTTGATTGTTTTTAGCTTAAACTTTATTTATTTGACATGTGCATATAAAAAACAAATAATAATCCAGTCCCAAATTGTAACAATGATTTATTCAAGTTTAGTACAGCAAAATAATAGGGAAAAAATATATATAGAGAGAGGGAGAGGGAGAGAGAGAGAGACCCCTTTTCACTAAGAACTTAGGTGAAGTTTTTTGTTTAAATCCCCCTTTTCTCTGAAACAGTTCAACAATACTTATCCTTCAGAAGAAAACTTGATTTTGCCCTTTGCAGTGTCTTTTCCTTGTCATTTATTTAGTAATTTATTTTATTTTCTTCCAGGGATGATAACAGATTTGTTCATAGACAAATTCAAGTTTAAAGGTCAAAACATGAAAGGCCGGGTTCCAGCTCTACTAGAAGTACTTGATAATTACGATCTTCAGACCCTCGTGCAATTCTTTGAGCAAACTCAGTGAACATTTACTGGATTAAACCATTGTAATAGTGGTTAAATTACTAGTGTGCTTAACGTGATCTTTTATCTTGTGATTTTTGTTGTTGAATGATAAATTCACATAGACACAGATCCATGACTTGCTGTCATGTCAGGAACTTCACTTTTTACTTGTCAGTCAAAATCGTTAGTAATGTTGGAAATTTTGGACTGTTGTTCATATATTGAATGAACCACACTCAACAAAAAACTGGTAAAGTACAAAACGGCTGCTAGCTCACTTCACAACTTTCAAAATTTCAGCTTCACAAGTTTGTATGAAGGATAATTTTGATGTCTCTGCTCCATGAACTTATGTATTTAAACAATGTTCCTGTCTTAATTAGCTTTTTATATCATTAGTTACACATGTAGCATCAGAAGCAATGATAAGTTGTTTTAGTAAGATTTTTTTATTGACCCATCAAATCATTGATGAAATTAACCCTTTCCTCCACATATACACCTTTATTGCCTTGGCAAACAGTTTAGATCCAGATCAGCTGGCACATCCGTGCCATCTGATCAGGATCTAAACTGCTCGCTTTTTGATTCATTAGGTAAGCAATCATTAACGTGACTTTTTTACTCCTTGATAAGCATATATGTTATGATGTTCTTATGATGATTCATTTTGTTTCATTATTGATTTTGGAATTCCAGATGTTTTCTTCTTTTTTAATCTTAAATACTTACACATGTCTTGCACTTTTCTGCATTGAAATTCTTTCTTCAGGCTGTTTCATTTGCCAAAAAGAACATCAGCTGAATTAATTTGTGGCTCACAAACATTTCGCATTTAGACTATAGACAACTTGTGATGTCAATGCACAGGTTTTGTGACCAGTTTCTGTGAAAAAGTGTGTCATTATCCTGTCTGATGTTTAATAATGTAAATACAAGAACTGACTTGATAGTTTATTGTGTTCATCTGGCATTGAAAAACATTTGATTTAAATAAAACAAGTGCATGGACCTTGGACACATTAAAGAATCGCACTGCTTTTCCTTTCCCGTATAAATGCATTTACTTAGCAGTGCATTAATTTATCGATTCAATCCTGGGTCTATCGTCAAACAATCTAATCAAGTAAGACATGATCATTTGGTAATGGTAAGTTGCTCTTTAAGCCATTCCCCCATAGACGCAGCTTTTTTGCATGGACGAACTGTGTAGATCCAGATCAGCCAGCACATCCGTGCTGTCTGATCAGAATCTAAACTGTTCTGTTTTTAATTCATCATGTTATTTCTTACCAAAATATGACCAGTGCAGATCCTGATCAGCAGCATGGATGTGCCAGCTGGTCTGGATCTACTGGTTGCACATGCGTTAAAATGCATATATATGGGGTAAAGGGTTAAATGATAAAAAGGCAGAGTTGTTAGAGATAATGATGAGATGGTTGAGAGTTAAGCTGGTTACTGGTCTACATCTGAAAGATACTTGTCAATTGTAATGTCATACTGATGTAAATTTTTCCTGCATTACATTATATGTTACAACCTTCTATAGTGTATAGCGCTTAATATTGGCGGTGTCAAATTATGGCATATTTTGAAGTGTTTTATATTGGCGAGGTCATAAATTGGCGCAAACAAACCTGACCGCCAAAATAAAGCCCTTAATGAAAATCGCAGGTCTAAAATTGGCGTTAACACAGATCGTCAAAATAAAACATTTACATTCAATATTCAACACCACATTATCATAATACCAATGTATAAACATTATCACAGATACCTAATAATAGAATGCTTTGTTTGATTCATGACATATTCTTATTATATTATTTTTGTAACAAACTGGGAAAACTGCGACATAATATGTGCTAGTGTATCATAGTTGTCTGCCTCCCAGATATTAAAATGGCGGTGCTTGTAATTGACGGTGTTTTTTATTGGGGGTGTTTTATATTGGCGCAACTGACCCTGACGGCCAATATAGCCAAAATTAAATCCCCGCCAAAATAAGTACTTATACAGTACTAAAATCAATTGATCCTGGTTGTTAGCAACAGATACATAATGGCTTCATTTTCACTGTTCTTTTTAATTCACTTTGATTATTTTTGGAAGCTTAGCTCAGATATAGTTTCTGATATATTATTCTGTCCGTAACATCTTGTCACAGAAGATGAATCAATGGTTTTACTTGCTATGTACTGTTCAAATACACAAAGTTTGGAGGCAAATAAAAAGAATTACTGCTTATAACGTGTCAAGCGGATACTAAAATTGACAGTTATTTTAATATTCATGATGCATAGTAAGGTTAGTAAATAATTCATCCATTGTACCAGTATGTGCAGAAAGCTGTGATACAAAAAAAAAGATTAACTCAGTAAGCTTCATGTCTCCTTCATACCTATCAACCCTTATCATATATTATTTATTGAATATTTTATTCACCTCTTTGTGATATATGTTTTATTAATGATTAAATTGATGATAAAGTGTGTTGAGTTATCCTTCTTTATAAGGTAAGATTGTTCATGTTTGTATGATGAAGAATATTGTACGTACTGGTACTCGTTTATGTGATGACAACACTATATGTATTGTTAGCTAGCGGTTGCTACACATAGCTTCTCAATGTAATGTTGGCTAGTAGTAGCTACACAGCTTCTCTACATACATGTAATACTGGCTTGTGGTAGCTAGACATAGCTTCTCTACAAAAATTTGAAGTTGGTTTGTGGTAGCTACACACAGCTTCTCGGTATAATATTGGCTTGTGGTAGCTACACATATCTTCTCAGTATAATATTGGCTAGTGGTAGCTACACATATCTTCTCAGTATAACATTGGCTAGTGGTAGCTACACATATCTTCTCAGTATAATATTGGCTAGTGGTAGCTACACATATCTTCTCAGTATAATATTGGCTAGTGGTAGCTACACATATCTTCTCAGTATAATATTGGCTAGTGGTAGCTACACATATCTTCTTAGTATAATATAGGCTAGTGGTAGCTACACATAGTTACTTAGTATACCAATAGCTACACAGAGCTTCTCAGTGCGAAATTGGCTAGTGGTAGCTACACATAGCTTCTCAGTGTGATATTGGCTAGTTACAATATAGCTTCTCAGTGTGAATTGGCTTGTGATTAATACACATACCTTTGCAAGTTATATGGCTAGTGGTAGCTACACATAGCTTCTCTATGTGATGTTTGCTGGTGGTTGCTTCACATAGCTTCTCTATGTGATGTTTGCTGGTGGTTGCTACACATAGCTTCTCTATGTGATGTTCGCTGGTGGTTGCTACACATAGCTTCTCTATGTGATGTTTGCTAGGGGTAGCTACACATAGCTTCTTCATGTAATGTTGGCTAATGGTTGCTACACATAACATCTCTATGTAATGTTGGTTTATGGTTGTCAAACATACATTCTCTGGGTATGTAATGTTGGCTTGCTCATGATAACAATACATTGCTTCTCTATTTAAGTGTGGTTTCTGTACAAAGCTTCTCTTTTATGTAACGTTGGCCTGTGGTTAAATTGCTTCCCCATTTATTTTATGTCAGCTTGTATTAGCCACACAAAACTTGTGTTGTTGGCAAAAGTTAATTACAGCAATGTTCTGTTAATATAAGTTGGCACTAAGAATGTTGATAAACAGCACCATCCTCAACAAAAACAACTACTAAATTATGTCCCATCATATTGAGGAAATTTGATCTTTTTTTTTATTATATTGGCCAAAGTTATGAATTGAGTTACCATTACATTTGTATTTAATATTTATTTAGAATAATAAACAATATTTATATGATATATTTGCCATCAAAAAAGATACTGGTACCACTTGTGTAATTACCAACAGCTTAAACTTACTGGTGAAATATATCGGCATTTAAACAGACTCAATGTCAAATATTGAGTATAGAGTCATATATGTGTGATTTTATTTTCTCTTATCTCCCTTGATTGATTTTTTGAAACAATTTCGAACATAAATGTAACCAGATAATGTGCAGAAGCTTCCCATTAATGGCAACTGTCAATGGCTAACTTGTACTTACTAACAAATCAGTTGTGAACATAGTCCTGACTAAAAAAACTGCTTGTGAAATGGTTGACAGTATACAGAGTTAGATAAAAAAGTATTAGGTCCAATCTGGAGGATGTGTAGAAACATATGGGATACGTCCATGCTATGTTGTATCATAAATAGGTGTTTGGTTCATTTCTTATTGGTCCTTTGAAGTTTTGAAACATCATGGCTCAAATAATTGTATTAAGACTTTTTGGAAAGTGTAAATAAATAAATAAGTGGTCAAATGCAGGCATAGTATAAAGTATGGAGTGGAGTTTTGGAGTGGAGTCTGGAGTCTAACCTTGGAGCTGAATTTTGGAGCTGAATTTTTGGAGAGAAATTTTGGAGTGACCTTGAAATTGATTTTTAATAGAGTGACTGAATCTAGACTAGAAACGCACTCTTGTAATTGTTTCATTGGTCTATTACTTCTTGTGATTATAATGTAATGTTTATTCATGTCGTTAAATAATTTATTTTTAACATGCCAAGAAATCCCCACAGCAAACTTCAACCTTTCAGTTTCTACACAGCTGTCCTGAAATGATCTTAATTTGACCACATGACCCTATTAACCTTCTCTAATTGCAGTAGTTCGACGCCTGTTTTTTTTCTGTGCATTGACTTGACTGTTTCACTGCGCATGTCTGTACTTCATCAGACAAGAAAACAGTAGTAAACCAATTTTGTCTGGCGATTAAAGTCGCCAGAGGATCCTTAGCGAGCTTCAGTTATCTTTCCTTGAGGTGTAAAATAGGCGGTATTCCCAACGCTTACAAGTAAAGTACATTCTGCTGGAGATTAACAACCTAAACCAGTTAGTGTTAGATTTAAAAATACAACGAACCCAGAGTTATATTACAAGATGTATGTTGCTGATTGCAATTTGATGACACTTCTATGTTGGTCACTGATTCTATCATTGCCATTCATATGTTTGGAATGCATACTATGAGTTGCACAAAGGCTGCACAATGTTTGCCCTATCCTGCTGTTCAGTGCGATGTTAACACCTTCTAGTTGCTGGTTCAATAAAGTATAAGCTGTACCTCTTCTTTTGTTTATCACTAATGGTTTATATTTACTCTTTATTCATGTCAAGTTTATGATGAATTATTGTGATGAGCAATAGGCCTAATTGATAAGAAGCTGGAGAGAAAATTTTAAAATAGATACAGAAAGCAGGTGTGACCTAATCCAGCAGCCAGTTTTTGGTTTACAACAGTGTTTATTTTCTGATGACGACGGAGAAAGAGTCTATGCATTGACACCAGTGTGCCGGACTATAAATCGGTACGATACGGTATTGGGTACCAAGACGATCGTGGTACCAGTCTAGGTATTGGGGTGCATGCTATATCCCGGTACTTTTTGCGTATCCCGGTACTTTTCCCGGTACTTTTTTCGGTAGTTTTATATGCATCAAATATATTTTATTTTTGGTTAGAATTGAACTTTTTGTTGTGGGAAATGATTAAATACACTACTATTTTTAATTTTGACCCTTTAAAACATAATTATACATGATATTTGTGTTGAAATTAAATGATTCATGGACCTCATTTAAAAGCCGTTTTCGGTACTTTTCCCGGTACTTTTTTCGGTAGTTTTATATGCATCAAATATGTTTTATTTTTGGTTAGAATTGAAGTTTTTGTTGTGGGAATGATTAAATACACTATTATTTTTAATTTCTACCCTTTAAAACAAAATTATAGATGATATTTATGTTGAAATTAAATGATTCGTGGACCTCTGTTAAAAGCCGTTATCGGTACTTTTCTAGGTACTTCCATATGCATTAAAATACGTATGTTTTTAAGCAGAATTGAAGTTTTTACTGGTGGGAAAGGATATTAGAAACTATATTTTTTAATTCTGACCCTTTAAATTAAAAACAACAAAACTGAAATAAGAAATTAAAATGTAATGTCTTCATATCCAAATCCATACACAACAAGACAAACAATATAGACGAATTCATAGAAATCATTATATATCGTCAATTGTTAATACCTTAACACTATTTTTAATTGACTTAGCAATATCATTGTCAAATAACTATTTGGAAGAATGAGTACGTAATCAATACTGCAATAAAAATGCAAAAACACGTGTAGGAAAAATATAGCCGTGCATTTAGTTTAGCATGCCAAATAGCATGCAGGACAAATATATCAAATAAACAATGATAAGTATTCCAGCCACATCGTCATGTATAAAATATACAAGGAGAAAAAATATATAAATGAATATATCATTAATTATCTTAACATCAGTTGTCGCGGCAAATTTACTTACTATTAACTACTGATTTACGCAGATTGGAACGATATATGAGAACAATCTATTTTCCATTTACTTTATTACAATTTAAACATTGCCATTTCCAGTTTTTAATTGATTTTTTTCCGTTATTTAGTCCTATACAACTTTGATGAAACCATGTTTTGCATTTTTTGTTATTGCATGATATCATGTTATCTATGAACTCAGGCATACTACAACTGCACCATGAGTCAAAGGAAATTTGTTTAGTTATGCCCGAAAAGGTGGATGCCCGGTCTCTAGAAAATTGCTTCGGAGATTTAGTAAATTTTCTGTTTTCCAGACAGTCTGCCAAATGGGATCGCAACTCATCAATTTTGAATGTGTAGTTAAAATTAACGTTTCCAGTATTAAAACAAAACTCTACGGCATTGGCAATCGCAAATAATCCACAGTCGTTTCCATTCGGCTGTTGTTGACACCTGGGAATTTTGACATTAATTACGTCTCGATTATTGTGATATATCTGCGATAACTGAATTTGTATATTTAACTTTAAATGCTTAATATTGTCGCCCAGACTATCAACATAATAAACGGTGTCTGGTTCTTTAGGGTACTGGAGACGCGTAGTCCAATGGTTGTCTCCATCGAAATGAATTTGAACGGAGGGGGGCGCTTTGACGTAAAAATCTGTTTTCTGTATTCCAAGTTTTTGACTTTTCTTGATAAAATGGTGTTTTAGTTGTGTCTTGAAACCCATTAATGTTAAATTGTTCCCTTAAAAGTTTTGATGCAGCACGCATATGTTTAACATTCAATTCATCTTCATTATTTCGCGGAATTCCATCTTTTAATTCAACTGTAACAGGATTTGTTTCAAATGGCATAACGTCCGGTAAGCTATAAGAAAAATCGGTCTGATCTAATTGAATGTCGGGTTCACTTTGTTGTTCAGTTATTTCTTCGTGTTCTATGTCTAATTTTATCCGCTTTTTGCAAGTATATAGCGAATCTGCGGACCGTTTCTCATTTATATTTTTTTTAATTGAAACCGCGATTGAATTTGCGTCGTTTTCATGTATATCGCTTTCCTCTGAATGTATATCGCTTTCCTCTGCAAGTGTCTTTAACTTCCATTTCGGGGCGTCATTTATATAATTATCGCTTCCCTCTGAATTAGAATTTTTAAGTTTCATTAACTTCGATTCTGGGGCAGGGATTAAATTTTCAAAGTCGGAGGGTTTTTTTTTGCCCTAGTCGTTTTTGGGATTTAGGCCTGTTTTTATACCGCATCAAACTTATCAATTTGCGTTCATTTTGTTGGGGCTTTATATCAATACCGATACTTAATTTAGCAGCAAGGATATGATAGCACGTGCCTGTTGATGGGCACTGACAAGTCTCTTTGGGGAAAAGTGTCACAGTGTATTTTGTATTACTAACACCTTGCACCATAAACGCATGCATGCCCGGTACTAGTCTTACTCCGTTTCCTTCGCACACTGCTTTCGCTAATTCCTGTTGACTGTTAAATGAACGAGTATCTTTTGTGGTCAACCCGTTTGTTATTGGCGGAATATTTTTGTCGGAATTATCATCAATGATCTCATTAATTTTCGTTATCTTTAAATTATCTACGATTGGTGATAAAGGACTTATAGAGGGATTAATAATCGGCTCGGCTTCGTTATTAGCCTCTCCGCCTGAAATTTCAAGCGTTTCCGCATTCATTTTTCTTGCTTTATATCATTTTTAACATGTTCCAGAATATCATCTGTTTTTATCAATTTATGGGGATATTTTAGTTCCTCGGGTGGGATTGCTACATATTCGAATTCTGACTTCAGCTTGTAATTTCCTAAGTTTGCTCGACCTCTCAATACCTCACAATATATTGCGTTTTGCAAATAAAATAAACTGAGAAGTATATTATCTACTGGAAGTTTTTTGTGATTATTAACCCACTTGATCAAATTGTTAAACCCCTCTGATATATTAGTGGTTACACCAGAATATGGGTTAAAAACATTGTTTGATTCTAAAATCCAACGTCCTGAATATTTCAAAATTTCGGGTTTTATATGATCTGTAAAGTAATTTACAAAAGCTTCACACCATGGCTCACTAAGTATGTTAAGGCGCTCATGAAATAATTGTTCAGATTCACAATTGAGTAATTGATTTAAATGGTCCATGTACAGGTCTACATTAGACTGCAGCAAATTATTATTAAATTTAAATAATATTTTCTAACCTAAGTCAGTGGTAAGGACAATCTCACAATTTGACACTTCGATTACCAATAAACAGATTATACCACGTGTCACGTTCACACTTGGTAGGATCTGTTAATCGTGTGTTTTATGACAGGAAGCCACCAATTATTAATAAAATGCATGTAATCGATTTCCTTTCGAGACACTAATTTTAAATTTCTGCATCAGGTTACCATTCCATACCTTACAGATTGAATCTAGTCGTCACATCAATATACATCGAGATCAAAGACTGTTTATTTTCCGTTTTCATTAATTACGAATTTAATGTCACAGAGATATATAAATTTTTCATATCGTAGTATGCTTCAAGCTTACTGATTAATCAAGAAACGTGCGATATTCAATAATTATGATAAAAATGATACCTAATAATTACTTCCAAACTTGCTCCAAGTTAATGAAGAATGACATATAATATAACATATATATATGTACAATAAATACAGTGAAAGAAAATTAAATATAAATATGAATTATATGCAAGCACATGTATATATTTGCTCAAGTATAATTATGCCTTACAGTTACATTTCAAATATATATATAATGCTAAACTTATGAATATACTTTAAGCTTTTACACATCATAAGTATAATGTCCTGTTGAATTTAAAAGTTCCTGTGAAAACGAAAAAAAAAAGAACTTTTATACAGTTTCCAGTTTATTGGCAAATCGGCAAACATTAAACAGGACTATCTAGAATAGCATCAGATATAATTTAAATTTGTATTAATGAATTGTACAGCGCTATAGTATGCCGTAAGAAAGATACACCAACACAAAGGAAGTCAGCATACTTTTCAGGAGTAAAATTTCATTTTTGCAATACATGTTTCTACCATTTTAAATTTATAAGACCTTAACCATTTTCTCGTGCATCGACGAAGTGTGAAAACTAGACTTACCGAAACGTCCGTGATAAGATCAAACACTTCATCTTTATTGGTTAAATCCTTAATGGTAATTCCGGGATAGCACAGTGTAAAAATGTTATCACTTTTAAGATAGTTGTGAATATACTTCACTTGGCTGTGTCCTATTATTGCAGCCATGTCGGATTTCAACACAAACAAATTGCAATTTAATAAATTATGTGGAAACAATAACACACAAGCGGAAAACAATCTAGTCTAAAATTTGAATTGTAACTTCCAGTATTAAAACAAAACTCTACGGCAGATACAGAACAATATTTGGAATGATAAATGATATATTTGAGAATGGGCATTAAATTACTTTAAACCAATCAATTACAAGATTTTTAATTTCAATTACTCGATTAGACAGAAAAGAAAAACAACAATTTTAACAATAGTGCAAATTTTATTTATTTCACACATATTATTGTTTTGTGGTTCTTCAAAGAAGTATACATCTTTGAAAAATTAGCAAATGGGGCCCAAATATCAACTATTTTAAGTTGCCCCCAATCAAGACAGTACTTATCCACCGAATAAGTCTGTTTGTAATCTAATTCAGTAAAATAATATACATCAAACATAATAACAATATCTTTAACAAATATATACTGATATATATTTTTACTGTGATATATGATTTTACTTTGAAATGAACGCGTGTACATGTATCTAGAAAAGTACAAAAACGGTTTTTATAAGAGGCCGATGTATCCATTTAATTTGATTAATTCTTCTATCATTATGTTGTAAACGACCCAAATTAAAAATATCAATGGGTTACCACCACTTACAATTTAAATTCTGGTTAAAAAAACCCCCAACAAACTAACATATTTTAATGCATATGGAAGTACCTAGAAAAGTACCGAAAACGGCTTTTAACAGAGGTCTACGAATCATTTAATTTCAACATAAATATCATCTATAATTTTGATTTAAAGGATCGAAATTAAAAATAATAGTGTATTTAATCATTTCCCCACAAAAAACTTCAATTCTAACCAAAAATAAAACATATTTGATGCATATAAAATTACCGAAAAAAGTACCGGGAAAAGTACCGGAAAAAAGTACAGGGATACGCAAAAAGTACCGGGATATAGCATACGCCCGGTATTGGCTTTTAGCCCGGAAACGTAATTAACTCCGAACCGAGGCTGACCGCAAGATTTGAAAATCAAAACATGACAGCGATAAAGATCAAGATGGTTTAAGTCTGTTTCTTAGGTTAAATGTGAATGCTTTTAAACTGATTTTACCGATTAATGATTCCTTATAAATTTGGTAAGATTTATAATTTCTTAAATATTTTACAAATCACAAATACAGTATCCGTCCGAAACGTTAAAATCTGTACTACGGCAAACAGCGGAAATAATTTATAGTGATGGCCAATTTCTTGGTAGGATGAAAAATTTCCAGAGAAGGGGTTCGTTTGTGGCATACTTGAGGTAGTAACATGATAATCTACAAGATTCTGGCCAAAATACCCATGAAAATAAAATTTGAGATTCTACCCCTTCAGAAACCCTGGATCTCCCCCTGAAATTGCTGCAAACATGTTGGCATTATTGATGAATACATATAATAACTATTAAAATTATTCAAGCTGCATTTAATATCAGCAGTGTCGAGTACAAAAAACATGTTTAAATATATTTTTAATGGGCATAATACGAAGTTTTTTGTAGAAATCTGGGATGTTGTGTGATCATTTTCCTGTTTTTGACTTTATCTGAGGGCTGATTCCATATGTATGGGTATCAGAAGAAGGGTAGGACATCACTTGATTGTAACCAATCGCAAAAGATTAGTATTAGATCATAATAACATGAAATTCATACAATAACTAACCTCTCCATGCTGTTTTCTCCGATCTGGCGATCAATCATTATCCTCACAATCTATCGTTATTTGCGATTCTCATTATCTGGGTACATACCGTATTATATAGCACAAAAATTTATTCAAATTTCGGCCTGCATATAAGCATTTGAAAAGTCTTGCTTGGTCCCAGTGACACATATGACAGAATTTTATAAGGTTCATACCTCATTTGTTTTTTCCATCACTGTAAGATTTAAATTTCCCTCCCGCCATGTTTACAACTGTAAGTTAACTCGCTAAACTTAATATCCTCGTTAAAATATTTCTTTGGTGCACACTCTTTAGCAGCAGCAATTATTGATCTAAAGTCTCTTTGGTAAAACTGCACATTTTCTTGTTTTTGGTATTTCAGAATTTTCACTTTCAAACAGTCATAATCTGGAAAAGTTTCACCAATTTGAAAATTGATAGACATTTTGAAAACTTGCTTATTCAAGTTCTGGGGGAAAACTTTAACACAAATATACTATTCCGACATCCATGTTTATTATTCTACCCAATACAGTGCTCACGCTGTCAGTCGACATTGTCACCATTTGCGATAATTTTGTGTTTTTGTAAATTATTTCAAAGAATTGGCGGTAAAATTTGGCGATTAAATAATTGTCAAAAGGCAAGATATTGTTAGCTAATTTGCAATCACTTTGCCCTGAGCGATCGCCACATTTCTGATAATTGTGGGTCGTTAATCCCCTAATTGAACTAACAAAGTGTCACTTAAGATAATCACCTTGGCGTCCTTGCCTACGGGTCAATTGATTTTTGTAATCTGTAAACTTTGGTATTTCCATATACGTCATCAAAAGGGTATTACTGTTGCTATTTATAGCTATTATGGATTCCCCTATCATATGTTTAACAAAGCAGACAAATATTTTAAGAATAAGAATACATGATGTGTTCTTATTTTCTAACATTATAGTAAATACGGGACAAACTCTAAAACCATTCTTAAGGCAAAAACCTAGCCAGATAGACCTCAAGTGATGAATAGAACGAAAATTCGCGGTACGTACGAATTGCCGATTTTTTAACCATGTCAACGGAGAAAATACTTCCTTTTTTCTCATAAAATGTGTTTAATGAGCTGCTTTTGTTATATTTTGCTTTAGAAATGTTATTTCTTGTTGCATTTTTCTACTGGTTTATTAGTTATTATGTTTGTGATCTATTTTCGCGACGTCTATTTTTGACACCATCAATCTAGTACCGAATCGTCTTTGCAACTACCCATTAACATGTAAACTCATTCTAAGCAGAAAATTTATGTGAATTAAATTATTTTGCCCAAAACTATAATGCAATATTTTGAATGGTTTGGTTAAGACTGCCTTGAAGTAACAAAATCAATTGGATTCACTGCTATGTAAACTTGTTATTTGTATACCAAACAGGTCTTGATATAAAGACCTGTTTGGTATACAAATAACAAGTTTACATAGCAGTGAATCCAATTGATTTTGTCTGCAATAGTGAAGTGAAGAATGCCTTATGATTAAAAATCGTCTGTAATTTTACATAATGCCAATTATTTTAATTGACTAGGTTAAATTAATAGAGAAATAATTAACAGTTAATCTTTATAACATAGATCTATGTTATCTAAGATAATATCATGTGAATTAAAAAAACAACAACAAATAATTATAATGCTATTTCCCACGCATGTGGAAACAACGCATGAAACTTTGGCTATTAATTTATTTTTTTTTAATTTAGTGGCTATTATTTCAAAACAGCCAGCGTGAGCACTGCAATAAATAAGATTCCAATGTAGAATCAATGTTGAAACATCAACACAGAATAATTGTGCCATTTTGAAATTGTTCTTTTATTTTAAAAATTACATATCTGTGTAAATTATTGAGTAACAACAAACAATAGGCTATTGCTCACATTGTGACTGGCGACAGAGAAGAGACATCTACTTTTTCAAATCAGAATTTCGCTCATCATCATTCTCTACTAAGATTCTAATCCTGGTTTGAACCTGCTACCTAGGGATCGGGAAACAGTTGAAATTTTAACTGATGCTCTGACCTTGAGTTATCTCTTGTACCACATTCTTATTTGTCAGCATTTAGTCACGCCTCTGCACTATTAATAAAATAATTAAATAAAAAAAAGATATTCTGGTCTTTTCCAAGTTGTCCTTGAAAAGGAAACAATTGCTGTTTAAATATGCTCTCTTTTTCAGATCTAACTGGACATTTTTAAACTGCAAATGGATTTGAAAAAGAAAACAGCACTTATAAAATGGGTTTGTAAATATATTGTTATTTTTTATGATATGGTTTGCTATCTTATTTTTGGACAGTGTATTTTATTTTTCTCTACCTTTTGTGGAATTATTGTCATCCAGAATTGGTCATGACAATTCTATCAACTGAATGTTACATGATTAACCATCAAAACAGATATTTTAGCTTCTTTAAACCAATAGTTTGGCGTTGTTTATGAAGTTTATTAACAGCAATAAGTCTTCTAATTGGGAATTGTACCGAAACATTGAAAAAAAAAGTACTTTACTTAGCTTTCGAATATATGTCCATAGACTATACAATATAAAGGCTATACAATTATCGAAAATGAAAATTCTAGATCAGGAACACATATTATTTAAAGGTTTTCAGAACAGAGACATTTCAGCAATATTTAAAACAAAAATTTATGCTGACATGAACTTAAAAAATGTAGTTCTAGACATTTGCAAGACCATATTTCCCAATCACAAAACCAATTAATAATCTAGGATTTTGTTGATGTATTTTTAGCTGGATGCCTTGAGTAAAGAAAAGGTGAAGAGCTTTGAGGACCTCAGAGATTTCAGAGTTATAACAGACATTCTTGCAAGGTACAGAGCCACAGTTCACTTTAAACTTAAATTGCTGATGATAACCAAGTCCTGGTGAGCCAAAATCTGCAGGTCAAGGTCACCTGCAACAGGCTTATGTAGCTTTTTGTACAAAGATTGTGTCACAAACTTGAATTTGTCAATCATATTTCTAAATAATTTTCTTTACAACAACAATGTTATGATAATTGATTTAACCCTCTCCTAAATGTACACACCTTTTTTTCATAGGCGAACAGTGTAGGTCCAGATCAGCTGGCACAAAAAGCGAACAATGCAGATTCTGATCAGATCTGGATCTACACTGTTTACACATCTGTAAAAATGTGTGTATTTATTGGAAAGTTTTTACTAACATCCTAAGTGGGTCCAGATTATAGTTCAAGTATTTATGCTTGTTAAGCATGCTGTTATTTCCAAGGGACTCATGATTTTGTTGTTTTGTTTTGTGACAAAATATCTGAGTGCAACATGTGTTCAACAATTTACTGAACTGTGCTCATCTATTAGTTGTTTATGCCCTCTTCTTAATTTTACTATTTTTGGTTACATGCTTTTGTTTTAAGGTTGGTGTTCTAACAGAAGTTTAAGCTACAGTGATTATAATTCACTGTTTAAACATTTTGTGACACATTGTTTTAATGTCTTAACAGCAAATCCACAAGCAAGTGCCATAACCGTTGATAGTATTTTGTCATGGTTATGCTCCTCCACATACAAAACACTAAATGTCACAGCCACCGGCAGTTACTTCAGAGATGGATACTGGTACATGTTGAAGTAATATAACAATGTAGTAGGAACACATATTTTTTGGAAGAAAACAGCTTTGCTAATTAGGAAGCTTTTTCATCTTGTGTTTTCAAATTAGTTTGGGTAAAGGGGAGTAGTTGAACGACAGTCATATACGTGACCAGCGTAGTATGATTTTTAGCTCGACTATTCGAAGAATAGGGGAGCTATCCTACTCGCCCCGGCGTCGGCGTCGGCGTCCGTTAAACAAAATATGCACTTTGGTCCATAACTTAAAAACTACTTATGATATCAACTTGAAACTTGGAATATATATTCACCATCAAATTCTACATCATTACCAACAAGACCCATAACTCTGCTACAAATATTTTTCAAGTTATGCCCCTTTTTCACTTAAATTTTGCGTTAAGGAAAATATGCACTTTGGTCCATAACTTATAAACTACTTAAGATATCAGCTTGAAACTTGGAATATATATTCACTATCAAATTCTACATCATTACCAACAAGACCCATAACTCTGCTGTCAATATATTTCAAGTTATGCCCCTTTTTTCTAATTTTTTGTGTTAAGCAAAATATGCATTTTGCCCATAACTTTAAAACTACTTGAGATATTGCCTTGAAACTTGAAATATATTTTCACCATCAAAATCTACATCATAACCCACAAGACCTATAACACTACTTCCAATATTTTTCAAGTTATGCCCCTTTTTCACTTAAATTTTGCGTTAAGGAAAATATGCACTTTGGTCCATAACTTATAAACTACTTGAGATATCAGCTTGAAACTTGGAATATATATTCACTATCAAATTCTACATCATTACCAACAAGACCCATAACTCTGCTGTCAATATATTTCAAGTTATGCCCCTTTTTTCTAATTTTTTGTGTTAAGCAAAATATGCATTTTGCCCATAACTTTAAAACTACTTGAGATATTGCCTTGAAACTTGAAATATATTTTCACCATCAAAATCTACATCATAACCCACAAGACCTATAACCCTACTTCCAATATTTTTCAAATTATGCCCCTTTTTCACTTACATTTTGTGTTAAGCGAAATATACACTTGGTCCTTCACTGCATTATAAATGGAGGGATTTCAAAATAACTTGGCACAAATGTTCACCATGACAAGGTGGTGTGTCGCGTAAATTACCCATGCCTGTAGGTCCAAGGTCAAGGTCACTGTTACTAAAAATAGAATTTTCTTGCAAAATCATGTCGCTCTTAACTTTGTTATTTCTTATTGGAGTTTTAAATAACTTGGTATAATTGTTCACCATATCAAGACGGTATGTCACGTACATGCCCAAGCCTGTAGGTCGATGGTCAAGGTCACTGTTACTAAAAATAGAATTTTCTTCACCAGGCTGTTACTTCGTTATGAATGGAGGGATTTCAAAATAACTTGGCACAAATGTTCACTATGACAAGGCGGTGTGTCCGCACAATACCCATGCCTGTAGATCCAAGGTCAAGGTCACTCTTACTAAAAATAGACTTTTCTTGTCCAGGCTGTAACTTCGTTATGAATGGAGGGATTTCAAAATACCTTGACACAAATGTTCACCATGACAGGGCGGTGTGTAGTGTACCATGCCCATGGCTTTAGGTCAAAGGTCAAGGTCACTGTTACTAAAAATAGATTTCTCTTGTCGGGGCTGTTACTTTGTTATGAATGGAGGGATTTCAAAATAACTTTGCACAAATGTTCAGTATGACAAGGCAGTGTGTCCGCACAATACCCAAGCCTGAAGGTCCAAGGTCAAGGTCACTGTTACTAAAAATAGAATTTTCTTTTCTGGGCTGTAACTTCATTATAAATGGAGGGATTTCAAAATAACTTGACACAAATGTTCCTCATGACAGGGCGGTGTATCGCATACCATGCCCATGCCTGTAGGTCAAGGTCACTGTTACTAAAAAATAGAATTCTTTTGTCCGGGCTGTAACTTCGTTAGGAATATAGTCATTTCAAAATAACTTGACACAAATGTTCATCATGACAAGGTGGTGTATCCCGTACCATGCCCATGCCTGTAGGTCCAAGGTCTAGGTCACTGTTACTAAAATAGAATTTTCTTGTCAGGGTTGTAACTACGTAAGGAATAGAGTAATTTCAAAATAACTTGGCAGAAATGTTCACCATGACAAGATGGTGAGTCGTGAACCATGTCCTTGCCTGTAGGTCCAAGGTCAAGGTCACTGTTATTAAAAATAGAATTTTCTTGTCGGGGCTATAACTTTGTTTTGAATGGTGGGTTTTCAAAATAACTTGGCACAAATGTTCACCATGACAAGGCGGTGTGTTGCATACATTACCCATGCCTGTAAGATCAAGGTCAAGGTCACAGTTACCAAAACTTGAATTTATTTGTTCGGGCTATTACTTCTTTATGAATGAAGGGATTTCAAAATTCAAAAATATTTTATACTTATTCCCCTATTCATTTTAATATTTATGGTACATTAAGTAATTATTTCTGTTATTTGAAATGAATTTCTCCCTTACCATTCACTTGTTAATATTTTTCCCGATTGCATGTGAATGTATGGCCATATTTGTTATTGTTTTAATCTTCAATTTGCATTTGTTTCAAATGATTCGAATAGTCGAGCATGCTGTCTCCTCTGACAGCTCTTGTTCAGTATCCTGTAGTTTTGTTCTTTTGTATTTGACAGTGTGGACCTGCTGCCGGCAGACACAGTACTCCACAATGTGGAAAATAGAATCAAGTCTTTACAGGGATATATAGAAGGTACATACTACACACTTTGTTCATTATTCTCGTTTTGGTACTGCAAAGCATACATACCGGTATTAATGATTTATGTTCTTTATTCATATGCATCAGAGCTGGAGGGGGATATAGGAAGTTTCAATCGCAGTATGAATGTCAGTGTGACAGGTCTGTCACAGGTTTTCATGTTAGCCACATATCACCATATAATTCATCATAGTTTTCAACATTAATTGTCACAAGTGTTCCTCTCAGTGTGGAAGCCAACATGCGGTCACATTCTTACACCATCTAGGTCAAGGTTCAGGTCCCAAGTTTGACTGGTCACCATTTTTAGCCAATCATATGCTTGAGATAATGAGATCTGAGACTGATTTCCAATCTTAGTTTTATAATCTTCAGCCCAGGATTTATAATGTTTTGAGTCCTGTCCATATCTTTCAACAACCCAACAATGGTGATGGTGTGCATAATCAAAACCAAATTATAATTATAAGTTCAAGGTAAAGGTCATGTTTCATAGTCAGTTTGGCATCTCAAAATCTCCAGAATGGTTTGGTTTCAACAAACTTGGCTGAAATGTTAACATCATTGAGATCATATGCAGAAGCCAATGCACATTCCTGTTAGTAAGATGTCATGGTCATAAGAGTAAAGGGCCAGACCTGTGGAATGGCAAACACCTACAAATGGCTGTTTCTCAATGTCTGTTTTGGCAGTCCATGCAGATGCTGAGATAAGGCTGTTCCTGCTAATTAAATCCAGATTACACCTAGATAACATCACGGTATGATCCGAACATTCAGATAGGATTAATAAGATGTTAGGATATAATGGAAGAGGCTTATATTGTTTAAGGTATATTTTACAAGATACGATTATAATTTCAGGTTTTTACCATCAGCGTTTGGAAGAAGAACATTTGATCAGTTTTAGGTTGCTTGGAGGAAATGAGCATGGCAATGTTTATGAAATGGAAATGGGAAAGGTAATTTTCTTTCAGATCTGCCCAGATGCAAATATCCTGGCAGTTCGTGGAATGTGTACTTTGATCGAACTTTACGATCCAGGTCCATGACATATTTCAGTAAAAATCGAGCTAATAATGAGTAATATAACTGGCAATGTTATACATGTATAAGACCTAGAAAAACATGGTATTTCCTATAACATGACTAATTGATTCCCAGGGTTGGTTATAGGGGTAGGGGATGCGTCCCTTGCTGGTCAAGATGGGGAAATTCCCATGTTTTCCAGTTTGGGGGAAATTATTGATCACTTTAATCAAATCTTAGGGAAATAAAGTTGTACTAATAATACACATGAAAACAAGCAAACAAATTTTTTATTCTTCATAATATTTAAGAATGGCTTTTCCATCAGGTAACTGTTCAAAAACACCGGTGTGTTGGTGCTGCCAACATGTTTCACTAGCAGTCATTGCTGGCAAAACCTGTCATTGGGGTTTCTAATGCCAGTAATTCCCAAAGAGCTATTAAGTATTTACGCTGTCTAAGTTTATGACTAGGTTATTAAAATCTATCTATATTGACTAAAAATTTGGTGTGTTATTAATTACCGTTTTTAATATTTCAGAATCAGATTTATTTCCTTTACTATGACAATTTAGATTACCAAAGTTGATTAGATACTCTAGAATGCAAACCAATAAAATTCATGATAACATTTAGACTGGTGAAATGTTAAAAACTTACTCGCAATTTTTACAGCTGTAAACAAAATTGATTTCTAAATGATTTTAACTGTTAATTTACACTAGCATGGTTTATTGCTGCAAATGGATTACTTTCATATCAACATTGTCTTTTTAATGCATTTGTGATGAGGAAATTTGATTTTGGTGGGGAAATGTTTTGGAAGGGGGAAAAAAGTTATGTTTTGCCTGAGGATGACGCCATATTTCAGCGTTAGTTACATGTATATATGGGGGAAAAGCCTGATTCCGAATAACTTGTCAATAGCTTGTGGTTGGATATGTACGATATAAACTTTTCTTCAGTATTGAAATGCTGACTTATGCTCTTGCATCCTGTTTGCAGCTTCTCCTTGCCTTGTTGGGCTGTTGTATTCAAGATAAGGCGCGTGAACATTTTGTGGAGTCGGCTCTCAGGGTTGACTCACAGAGTCAGATAGAGATAAAGGAGATGATAGAGTCACTAATCTTTGCTGAAAGCATCCCACAGGACTTTGCTGAAGTGCTTACAAGACCAACAGGTATATGTTATAAATGACTTTTCATGTAGTATACACTTTAAAGTTGTGAATTTATTGTGTTATGTGTAGCATGCCACCAGTATTGTATTATATCTTACTAGAATTAGTCATTTGAATACATGTATTTTTGATGAATATACCCACATTTAAGTGAGGTTTTCTTGCAGTGTAAATAGATACTCATGTCATTATTTGTTGCAAACATGTGAACTATAAAATACCTACCAGACAACCTGATGCCAATTGTTCTATGGTCCACTGGGCCAGTTGCTCAACATTGCCAAAATCATGGCTATGTTCACATTTTTTTTGTAGAGTTTCTTCACTAAAACTTTATTTTGGCTGTAACTGACATAAATTTCATAATATTTATGTTGATGAAATAATAAAAATTAATTAAAATCTGGTAAAATATCGTAGGATTTATCACAGAGCGGAGTTCAGATGCAGAAGGATATATCACAAAGTGACTAAGTCCTTAGTAGTTAATACCAAGGGATATGAAAGATGTCCAGTGATAAATTCTGAGATATACGTCCAGAAGCTATTTATTATTTCAATTCTAACACAAATAGGCTTTACAGAGCTTTGGAAAAAAAAAACTACTTCGCTTAGTACAATACATTTGTATTATTACTTATGACTATGTTGTTGTGATTTAGACAAAATCTCTAGGTCAAAACAAATGAGGCTTACTTGTCCTTAGATTTTGTTCCCAAAAAAAATTCTGGCTATAACTTTGTCATTTCTTCATATTTCTTCAAAAAATTTCTTATAACAGCAAGGTTGTGAATTAGCCTGTCCTGGTCACATTTCAAGTACATTGTACAGAGGTGTAGAAATATTTTTAGACCCACTCGCCCTGCAGGTTGAGTGAATGAGTAAGTGCACTCGCCCTTACAGTAAGTACACTCGCCCTTACATTTTAAATAAAATACTCTCTGTTGCAATTTTCGTTTTCTATTCATTCTATCTCTTTCTTACAGTCTCGCTCGCTCTCTTGCTTTTCATCATCACCCCTAGCTTGTGTAAAAAATGTTATCTTTGTTTCGAAATTTTGACAAATAGCTGGAAAATACATGCTTTTGCAGCCTCTTTATGATTTGGGAAACCCATTGAGGATAAAAATAAATCACTGCTGTTACCTTTACATAAGAAACGTTCCGAATACACCGGAAATTGACTGAAATACCGGAAATCTAATTGTATTTTGTAAACAAATGGAAAATATTTCATTTTCCGAAGGAAAACACATGTGCATTGCTGAAACATTTACTCGCCCAATCAGGCGAGTGTTTCGGCTGCTTCACTCGACCCAACGGATTATTTACTCGCCATGGCGAGCGGTCGAGTGGAATTCTACACCTCTGTTGTAGTTATGTTGGTATTTTGTCAACATGCTGTTGTTATTCCAACAGGCTGTTAACTTTTTTGTTATTCTGACAAAGTACACAAGGGCGACTTAAGTGTCGAACTGAACACTATCTTGTTAATCTTTAAAAAGAGCTTAGGCAGATATTGAATATAAGTTAGAGAATAGTATTAGTGTTTTATTAAATCCCAGGGTAGACTGCACAATGATTTTATCTGCTATTTAGATGTTGATTATGCTTAACCCTGGATATCTAATCCTTTACTCCATGGGATATGGCTTATATCCCATGTTTGACCGGAGTATAGCCAGACAAGGCCACACTTCCTTTCAATCTGGTCTGAATCTACACTGTTTGCTTTTAGATTCATTAGGTTATTTATAATAAAAAAGCAAACAGCTACCAAAAATACCCAAAACCACCCCAAACTTCACTAAACCACCCAAACTACTTCAAATATAAGAAAGTTCTCAAGAAACACAATATAAAAACTGTTCATTAAATCACAAATATTTAATCCCAACGTTTCAGGGGGATAAACCCCCTTCTTCAAGGGGCTTTTACATAGAAACACAAAATGTTTACATATTGTAACTTTCTAAATGCAACTTCAGCGACGTTACACATTAATGACGTCACTGACGTCATACATTTTGGCGTCAAAATTAAACACATGTAATATTATATAAGTGGAGGCTATTAGTCACACAAATTACATATCTATATATAAAAATAATAATAATAATAATAATAATAATAAAAACAATATTAATAATAAAAATAATATTAATAATAATAATGATAATAATAAAAAACAATAATAATAATAATTATTATTATTATCATCACCATCATCATCATATTAATCATTATACTAATAATAATAATATATAGGTGTATATATATTAACAATTATAACAGTAATGATAATAATAACAATAATTATATTAATAATAATAATAACAATAATAATAATAAAATAATCTTAATTTCGATATAGTGAACAAACCTCGGATAAATGAGTGAGAGCACGAGTGAGTGAGTAAGTGAGTGGTTGAGTGTGTGAGTGAGTGAGTGAGTGAGTGAGTGAGTGAGTGAGTGAGTGAGTGAGTGAGTGAGTGGGTGGTTGAGTGTGTGGGTGAGTGAGTAAGTAGTGAGTGAGTGAGTGAGTGAGTGCATGTTAAGTTACTTGAGTGCAGGCTTATAAATAGTTGTATATCATTAGAAATCCTCATATTTCTAGAATCTTAAAGGCACATCGTCTCACTCATTTATCCGAGGTTTGTTCACTATATCGAAATTAAGATTATTTTATTATTATTATTGTTATTATTATTATTAATATAATTATTGTTATTATTATCATTACTGTTATAATTGTTAATATATATACACCTATATATTATTATTATTAGTATAATGATTAATATGATGATGATGGTGATGATAATAATAATAATTATTATTATTATTGTTTTTTATTATTATCATTATTATTATTATTATTATTTTTATTATTTTTATTATTAATATTGTTTTTATTATTATTATTATTATTATTATTTTTATATATAGATATGTAATTTGTGTGACTAATAGCCTCCACTTATATAATATTACATGTGTTTAATTTTGACGCCAAAATGTATGACGTCAGTGACGTCATTAATGTGGAACGTCGCTGAAGTTGCATTTAGAAAGTTACAATATGTAAACATTTAGTGTTTCTATGTAAAAGCCCCTTGAAGAAGGGGGGTTTATCCCCCTGAAACGTTGGGATTAAATATTTGTGATTTAATGAACAGTTTTCAAATATAAGGTTGCTGTTATTTGTGGTTGTCAATAATGATAAATACACTATAATATGTGCAAAACTGAGCAAAATAAACAGTTTCATTAAATGACATGACTAATCTTAAATAAGTCCGAAAGAACAATGAAGTTTAACAACCCCCCAAAATTATGTAATTATTTGCATTGAGTATTATTTGATTATGGTTTAAGTATTAAAAGTCATTCAGAAGCAACAAGTTTAACACTGATTTTTATACTAGAGCTTGCAGGGCCCTATTTCATATGAACTTATTAAATTATCACTACCTTATATTGGAGGTGGTTTTGGGTAGTTTGGGATATTAGTATGGACTCTGTGAAAAGCATATCCACAGAGTAAAGGGTTAACTACATTTCTATTTTATTGTTAAGTGAGGTGACACATTTCCTGGTTTTTGTTTCACCCCCCTAGAGTCGAGTGCACCTCTTGATGCCGCTGTTTTCTTCAAACTAGTTGCAGATGGTGGTGTTCCTTGTTCGCCGCATCTTAAAGGCACATCGTCGCCAGCAGTTTCCCGTTTAAGTCATGGTAGTTTTCCTTTTTCTTGTTATTAGGGATGGGAACGGATACCTAAATCACTATTTGGATAACGGTATCCGGTATCCGGATAATATCCGAATAACCGTATCATTTTATCGACCACAGAAAATTTTGCTGATATAATATTTTTAATTTAAAAAGCACAAACGTTACACTATATCGCGATCGTTTGAGTCCTCGACCAACCTACCGGGTATATCACGGAAACAAAATATAAGTGAAAATTCGGACCCACCGACTTCACTTTTTAAGTCAATAACGAGTTGAAAAAAAATTAGCTACCGCGAAAAAAGACAAGAAATGGTTCGATAAAATTGGAGTTTTATTTCACGTGGACGCTTGCAAGCGCATACATAATATAAAAATATGCATATAGTCATATGCACTCATATGCAAGGCGATTCATTTTACGAAAATCAGCCTGCACAGCAGCGGAACATGTAAAAACACAGAGTTTACAATAACTACATGAACAAATACTGTGTAACCAATTTATCGATAAATCACATGTATTGGGTTAAAAATACATGTAAAAGTTATGGTAATAGTTAATTGCATCATCTAATATTTTTTAATATCGGCGACTAACGTTAAATGATTTTTTCCTTTCAAGTCTTTAATGCGGTCATGTCAAAATAACAAACTGTCAAGATTATATTTGCTCAAAATTCTATTGCAATAAATTGTCAATAATCTGAGGTATGTTCTCGTTAACGAAAATAATCAAGTTGTTGCAACTTGACAGGTGTCATTTAACACGCTCTGTTCAAGGTACACCAATCAACAAAACAAAAGATCACGGTCTGGAATACAGATCTTCCGGTCTCCCAATTAACCACTATACAAACAATTAACACCTCTTTGTCAACCCTGCCGAGACATCCTGGTCGAGTTACACCTGGGGAAAACCATGTCAGTATCGAGATTAGTGCAAGCAGTGTAGCGAGTTTTAGAAAGATTAACCAGTTTAAGTTATATTTTACAAACCTTGAACAAATATTGAAACTAAATTCATACGAATTTGAGGGTATTCGGATACGAGAATGGTATCCGGATACGATCTTACTATTCGGATATTCGGTTATCCGGATAACCGTTCCCATCCCTACTTGTTATACTTACATTTTACATTAGAGTTTAGATAACTGTGTTATATTTTTAGCTCGACTATTCGAAGAATAGGGGAGCTATCCTACTCGCCCCGGTGTCGGCGTCGGCGTCCGTTAAACAAAATATGCACTTTGGTCCATAACTTAAAAACTACTTATGATATCAACTTGAAACTTCGAATATATATTCACCATCAAATTCTACATCATTACCAACAAGACCCATAACTCTGCTACAAATATTTTTCAAGTTATGCCCCTTTTTCACTTAAATTTTGCGTTAAGAAAAATATGCACTTTGGTCCATAACTTATAAACTACTTGACATATCAACTTGAAACTTGGATTATACATTCACCATCAAATTCTACATCATTACAAACAAGACCCATAACTCTGCTGTCAATATATTTCAAGTTATGCCCCTTTTTTTATATTTTGTGTTAAGCAAAATATGCATTTTGCCCATAACTTTAAAACTACTTGAGATATTGTCTTGAAACTTGAAATATATTTTCACCACCAAAATCTAAATTATAACCAACAAGACCCATAACCTTGCTTCCAATATTTTTCAAATTATGCCCCTTTTTTACTTACATTTAGTGTTAAGCAAAATATACAGTCGGCCCTTAACTTCATTATGAATGGAGGGATTTCAAAATAACTTGGCACAAATGTTCACCATGACAAGGCGGTGTGTCGCGTACAATACCCATGCCTGTAGGTCCAAGGTCAAGGTCACTGTTACTAAAAATAGAATTTTCTTGCAAAATCGTGTCCGCTCTGTAACTTTGTTATTTCTCATTGGGTTTTTAAATAACTTGGTATAATTGTTCACCATATCAAGACGGTGGTGTGTCACGTACATGCCCAAGCCTGTAGGTCAATGGTCAAGGTCACTGTTACTAAAAATAGAATTTTCTTGTCTAGGCTGATACTTTGTTATGAATGGAGGGATTTCAAAATATCTTGACACAAATGTTCACCATGACAAGGCGGTGTGTCCGCACAATACCCATGGCTGTAGATCCAAGGTCAAGGTCACTGTTACTAAAAATAGAATTTTCTTGTCCAGGCTGTAACTTTGTTATGAATGGAAGGATTTCAAAATAACTTGACACAAATGTTCACCATGACAGGGCGGTGTGTCATGTACCATGCCCATGCCTGTAGGTCAAAGGTCAAGGTCACTGTTACTAAAAATAGAATTATCTTGTCCTGGCTGTTACTTTGTTATAAATGGCGGGATTTCAAAATAACTTTGCACAAATGTTCATGATAAGGCAGTGTGTCTGCACAATACCCAAGCCTGAAGGTCCAAGGTCAAGGTCACTGTTACTAAAAATAGAATTTTCTTGTCCAGGCTGTAACTTCATTATAAATGGAGGGATTTCAAAAAAACTTAACACAAATGTTCACCATGAAAGGGCAGTGTATCGCTTATTATTCCCATCATTGCACTTGAGTGTCTGAAAATGATGCATAGCGGGGCATCCGTGTCCTATGGACACATTTCTAGTTTCACTTATATTTTCACTTAAGTGCACTTCATCGATAACTTTGCAAATACTTAAGGTATCAACTTCAAACTACCATTATATTTTCATTTCAGTTCTTTTTCTGTAACATTACTGAAGTGATTGATATTTGACTAAAGTAAATGTCTCTAATAAAAAATTACTAACAAGTTTTCTAACAAATTCAGAAATATTTCATAGTTATTCCCCTATTCAGTTTAATATTTATGGTACATTTAGGAATTATTTCTGTTATTTGAAAAGAATTTCTCCCGTACCATTCACTTGTTAATATTTTTCCTGATTGCACATGAATGTATGGCCATAGTTGTTATTGTTTTAATCTTCAAATTGCATTTGTTTCAAATGATTCGAATAGTCGAGCATGCTGTCTCCTCTGACAGCTCTTGTTTTAAAACAATGTTTCTACAGGGAATGGCTTAGAGGGAGACTTGGGAGACATAATCTCCCAATTAGCCAGAACGTCTCCCTCTGCCTAGCCAAGGGAGAAGTTTTTTCCTATATTTTTCATACAGAAAGCCAAAATCATGAAAATTTGAAAAACTTTTCCCTATACTAACAACCTAAGCCAATCCCTGTGGTAATTTTCACTGAACAGATAAATACAAAATAGGCCAGCCTTTAATATTTGTTTGTTTGCTGTTGCCCTACTCAAAACGTGTGTGGGTACTTATGTTGTTAAGAATTTTAGTTATTTGGTTTCTTGACAGGGTATGTGAGGTATATTGCCGGTCTTTGTGTCATATTACCTGAGCCCAGGGATAATATGTCACCCAGACCAGCAATATATCCTCACATACTCCCTCCATTAAACAATTAATAAGTTTTATTATACTGCAAAGCCCTGGCAAAATATAATAATAATTAGAAAACTTAAGTTTTTAATTTATTATGCTTATTGAATTCCTAACGACCTATTTCCCCACTGAGAAACCTCAATATTACATGTAAGATGTCTATTGTCAATAATTTACATGCATCGTACTATAGAGATTCAGTGGACTTCCGCTACCTTAACACTTTTGAAAAATTAAGAATAATTTGATGGTTTCCAACTTAAAAAAACATGACAGTTATTTTTTGAACATTTTGAGTAACATAAGTTTCCATAAGCACACCACTTCAAAAATCAGTAGACTGGCATAACATTATGCATATTTACAAAATTAAAAATAAAATGGTGGACAACCACAAAGATGGAGGCCAGACAGGGAAATGTGGATTTCATAACTGGTGCCTATCCTTAAAGCGGCATTACTTCAATTTAACCCGCTCTTGTATGAAATATAACATGTATTTGGAACTATAGGCACAAATTTGCAGCATTAGTTCAGGTTTATAAAATTTTAATTTACTGAAATAAATTTGGTCTGTGCGACTAAAAGCGAAAGTAGGATTTCAGAAATGTCACAGAAATCGAGATCGCGCATGAAGTGGTCACATCATCAAAAATAGATGCTAATTATATCTACATTATATTTAGCTTCTTAAAAGTTTGTTAACTATAATTTAACATCATCATTGAAAATCCCATCCATAAGAAAGAATTCGATCCGACCTTTTGTGTTCTGTTAGAGAGTTTATATATTTGAGTATATATGGACAAATATGATTTTTCCACAGTGTATTCTTACTTAAGTTTAGGGGCTGGGGCTTTAAATATTGAGTTACATCAATGGCAAATCATCCAATCCAAAAAAAATTCTTTGCAGTATAATATTATCTTTCAGCTTTAAAATCAAAAAGAAACACTAAAAAATCTTGATTATTTTAATGGAAAGTTACACTGAAAGAAATATAAGAAAAGTAAGATAAAAAGAATATAAATGCTTTTTTGGTATATAGATGTAAAATAAACAGATTAATCATTTACTTATTAACTCCAGATATAGTTATAACTTGTGAAAATTTCACCTGAATCACTCAGTAATTGTCAAAATTCATGTTTCATACAACAAGTTTTCATAATTTTTATGTGTTAATTATTTGAGACTGTTATTTTAACTCCAGAAGAAGTTGAAACTTTTGGATTTTTCACATGAATTACTGAGTTTGTGTCATTTGCTTTAGTATTTAACATTTGATAAAACAAGTTTTAACCATTTTTTTTTATTACATAATTGGATATTTGTATGTAATTGTTTTAACATACATTAACTCAAAAGATATTTTAAACTTATGAAATTTTCTCATGATTCACTTAATTTTTATCATTTACTTTCTTATCTAACAATTTATAAAATATAAGTTTTAAATAATTAGATAAGTTTACCATATAAGAAGGATGAACTGATGTCCTAGAGCAGATTGATTTATTACTGATCAGTTTCCTGTGTGTGTCCTGCTAATGATAAGCTATGATCTGATTACATTAACAGCTTAATTTACCTTTCTTCCTGTTCTATTGTGAAAGTTAACAAGTTAATTAATCACTAATTGCTGTAAGGGCTTGCTTAGGTGGCATAAACAGCTGTGTGAAGACCATTTCACATCCAGACTTTCATGTGTGATAATCTATCTCACAAACTGAGAAAACTGATTCCTTGCTGTGAAGAGTTGTTATTGAATTCTCACAACAAACAATTGTCTACTCATAACTTGAGAATTATCTTCTCAAACTTCTTTATTTATCCAATTAATTACTTGATGGGATATTTGAATGTAAGTGTTTTGAACCTATTTAAGAACCTAATCTCTAGATAAAGTTAAAGTTGTGAAAATTTCATATGAATCACTAAGAATTTGTGGTAGCAATATTTGCAAAATCTAATCATTTCAGTCATAAAATATTTGAGTTAATATATATTTTATGGTTAAAGTCTAGGATTGTGAATTATCTGCAGTGAGTGTGATAATGGACTACACATAATCTCACTGCTATGTTTATGGATGGATTTTACTTTGCAGAACCAGTGTATGCTATGTATACCAATAGTCCACAGGGGGCGGCAAATACAAGTGGCATAAACATCCGGGATATCTCGTCCCCACTGCGTGTGATGTCCCTGGCCTCACCAGCGACCACACCCCTAGGAGCCCTGATGCACTCCCCTCAGCTAGCTCAAAAGGTAAGATCTCAACCACATTCTAATTTTATTGATTTACTTTATTAGCAAAGAAGTTCACTTTTCTTTACAGCATGATGCATTCATGCTTCTCTGTTAAGATATTGTTTGTTCAAACCACTGACACTGTTCTATGCTAGCTTCACATGCAGTACAGAATTTATCCCCTCTCCAGCTTTTGATAAAAAAAAACAACCCACGCAAAATAGGTTAGCATTGTGACTAAAAAAGTATGGTATTTTATTGTCTTAAATAATAAAGATGTTATTTTTAGTGCCCACACATGTTTGTTTTAGTGAGATTTTAACATTAAAAATAAAATTCATATAAAGTTGTAATAAGGAAATATAGTTTACAGATAGCAATGCAAATTTTAAAAACATTTTGTTAAGATGTGCAAAAACTTGTCTTTTTTGGTATACAGTTAAAGACTGGAATTAGATTGTTATTGTATTTTTAGATACTTACTCGTGAACAAGAAACTAGAAGAAAGTCTGAGGTGTGATTTTTTATTTCAAAAGCAGTTGTCCTGACTTCACATTTTTCATTAATATGTTTCACCTAGCATCACAATATAACAAAAAATAGAAAAACATGTAGAAGATTTGTGAAATGAAACTTTTTCCAGGGCTTAACAATTAACGTTATTTTAACATTAGATTGCACATAGAAAATTGTGGGTAAGTTGGGTAGATGTTTTATGTTGATAGAATGTTTTCAAAATATTACATGTACTTGTGATTTGCACATTTTGCAGTGGTCACTTTATGGTACATGTTATGGGAATATTGACCATACGACGGAGATAATTTCACTTGTTTCAGTGAAACAATTGCTAAGTTGTATGTTTTGATCACAAGTCACTATTCTATTTTCATTAAGCCCTGTTTTACTTGGTATTTTTACAGATATTGAAACCACTGCACAAAACTTTGTTTTAACACAATGCAATAATGCCATTGAAAACACAAATGCATTTGAATCTTTGTAGCACTGGAAAGTAACATTAATGCCGGGTCAGTTACATCAAAGTGAAAATTACTGGTTGGTTTTCCATGGTAATCTATGATATCACCATCCTAATTTTGATCACTGCACTGTTTGCTAATTGCAAGTTGATTGTTCGTGTGTTACACATTTTGCATTGTTTCAGTTAGAACACTGTTACATGATTCCATTAGGAATGTAAAAAATACAGCTAGGTTTTTAACATTTTATTACATCTTAAAGTTATTCTGTAAAAGTTTAAAAGAAAACATGTGGTCTGCTTTAAGATAAAACCTTATTTATGTTTCATGTCATAGAGATTTTATATAATAACACTTTGTCACAATATGTCACCTCTCCAAAATTATGTAGTGTACTTTGGGTTGAAGCTTTCTTTCCACTATAAATATACTAGCCTGAAAACTAAATTATGGCCATTTAAGATCTTTACTATTGTAATAATAGATTTAATAATTTCTTTGCTACCAAATTGCAGGCATTGTTACGCCAGAAGATCCAGGAGTACAAGAAACTGGACTTGGCGTACCAGAATGAACAACATCTGCGACAGGATATACAGATGGATCTGGAACAGCGGTGCAAGGTTATCCTCGAGAAAGGTACCAATAGTTACTAACCTTTTACTTCATGGGTATAAGCTCATCTCATTGAGTGACCAGTGTAAATCAAGATGAGCGTGCACATCCATGCAGTCATATTGTTAACGTTTTCTCCTTAGGGAGGACTTAACCCACTTGTTCAAGCAGTGTACATGGAGATCCATGCTGTCTGATCAGGATCTACAGAAGTTACCTTAATTATGTCATTTCTGACCAAGAAGCAACCAATGAAGATCCAGATCAGGCTGGCTGGTCTGGGTCAACACTGTGTGCACATGTGATAAAATCTGTATACATAAAGTAAGGGTATAATCAAGTACAAATATTTTCAAATTTATCAATTTTGAATGCCATCAAATTCTCTTTTTATCTAATTTTAAACAAGAATGTTTGTGTAAAGTACTAAAAGTTGAAATGTCTCTTCATCTTAAAATGTAATAATTTGTTTGTTAAACTGTAGTTGTTATGTGACATTGTTTACGTTTAGATGCTCGAATACAACAACTGGAGAGACAGCTGGCTTCTGTACACAAGATGAGGGATGAAATAGACGAGCTTGAGACATTGCGATTAGAGAAAGAAAAGTTTACGAGAGATTTTAAAGAGTAAGTTTATAAAACATTTTTTTCCTTAACGAAATCTGCTGTATTAAACCGGCTGTTTAGTAATATGTTCGTAATAATTGTTAAATAAAGTTATGATTGTAAGAACACTTATGAAACTTTGGCCACCCCAAATGTATTAAACTTTGGCCACCCCAAATGTAAGTTATAAAAGTAATAAAACTGCTATTAATACAATGTTTTTACAGAAGAAAACTATCATATCAAACAGTATGCACTTGTGGAATTCAGTTTTAACCATTTAAGTGCTAAGCACATCTAATGTCAAATTTGCAACCAATGTTGATCAAGATAAGTCAACATTAACGCTTTAGAGTGTTGATAGAGTGATTGACATTATGAAGTATTTCTGCAGGCTACAGCGGAGGTTAGAAGAACAGAACGACCTTAAGGAACAGAATCAGCTGCTGGAACGAGAAATGAGCGGATTTTCTCAGGAGTTAGCCGCTGCTAAAGAACAGGTATTGCTTCTTGTATAATTATTCCTATCTTTTTGTATGTTGTATATTGTTCCACCGAATTTTGTTAATAACGGTTAAACAGGGTAGGGTAATAGGTATTTTAACTCATAGATACATGCCAATTTTTTTTTTCGTCAAGAAATGTTAGAAATCAAACAATTGCTAATCCCTTCTGCATAAAATATGAAGTGATTGTAAAATGGTTTTGATGCAGTTTCATACTGTGTAATGATTGCTGGAACTGTTTTTCGTTATCATTCAAAGTGTCCTAAACCTAAGTTTCAAGAAATAAACTTAATATTCTGTTTTTAACGCTTACTCAGATTTGAAATATAATGTTCTCTTACAGCTGAAGCTGATGGATTTGCTGAAGAAGACAAGTGAGGAATGTAGAGTGCAATCTCACAAGCACCAGCTGCGCTCCACGGAGCTGGAGACCTCGCTGGAACATTGCCGCCAGGAGGTGGAGCAACTGAGAATCCAGCTTGAGGAGGCCATTCACATGAGGGCCGTTGCTCAAGATCAGTACAAGTCATTGAAGAAGGAAAAAGAGGAACTGGAAGAGCTGTTTGCTGGAGGTCAAGGTAACTAAAATTAGCCATCAAATATTGTAGATTTCTTTTATTTTATGCAGAATTGATGTAAGTATATTTAGCACCAGTTGTAACAGTAAAAAGACATGCCAGATTTTTATGGAATTTAATTAAACATTTGTTGGTGTGATGTATTTCAAATTTGGATTTACCTTTTGTTTGACAGTTGGTGCAGGGAATGGATTGCCAGTGTTTGCTGGGGAAACAATGAATGTTGTTACAGAAAAACGTCTGTCCGAATTACAAGTGGAATATGACCTGTTGAGATCTACCTGGATTGACCCAATTGAACATGACTCCCTCAAAAAACAGTTCCATCTTGAGGAGGAGGCAAAGAAAGTTTACGAGGTATAGTTTGACAAGTTAATTGATCTAAATAATGGTTACCAACTATAACACTTCAAGTTTGCTTTATCTATATTTTCTATAAAAACAACAGATACAATCAAACTGAAACATAGCCTGATTTTAAACATCAAAGAAAACATAAGATCAAAATAAGGTTAAGCAAAAGTTTAAATAAGGTATGGAGAGTGAATGATTTCAATCATTTTTCAGACTCGCTATATAGAAGCCCGAAAGAATCAGATGAGTTGTGAAGACACAATTGAGAAACTGAATTCATCCGTCCGTCAGTACAAATGTCAAATGGAAATCCTTGAGTCTAACCTGGGCCAGTCTGAGGAGCTGTGCTCGAGTCTCCGAACTCAGCTGAACACATTACAGGAGAGTGAGGAGGCGCTACGACGATCCGAGGCTGACTTGTTACGGGCTAAGGAGAAACACAAGTCTGTTATCAACACTTTGCAGCAAGAGTTGTCCAAAGCTCAAATGGAGGTTCAACTTACAAAGCAGGTGAGCTGCCTTTCCAAGCTTTACTTTGTATCTTCCTTGATGTACTCGTTATTTTAAAATGCAAAATTGTTTGCATAATGATTTTATATGTCTAAGCATTCTGCTGTTGAGTTGTTGAATATATTAATTAATGTGAAGAAAATATCGTGAGGTATTGACAAAGTGGCATAATTTCATAAGTTTTCATTTATTGAGTGGGTAAAGTGTTATAAAGTCTTTCTGTTGTACTTATTTGCAGGAAGCAGATCTGCTGAAGGAAGCCAGCGAGTCGAGAAGATTGACAATTATGCAGCTGGATCAAGAGAAAATGGTGAAAACCAGCGCAGAGCAAAAGTTGAACAATGAGTTAAAATCGTGCAGAGCTAAAATAGAGAAATTGGAATCAGTACAAAAAGAACTGGAAACTGGAAATTTGGCATCCAAGTATAAAGTAAGCTCCCTGGAATCTATGCTGGAAAAACATGAGTCTGAACTGGCAGAGAAAAAATGTGTCATTAAAAATTTGGAGGAAAAATTGTTAGAATTGAATAACAGGCAAGCTGTGCTTGTTTCTGAGAATGAAATAGCAAGTAACACAATAAGCAGGCAAAATGAAGAAATACAGAAGTATATAAACAGTATGGAAGAGTTGAATTTTACATCTGAAGGTCTTAGTGAACAACTAGAAAGTGCACAACAAATGTGCAAAGGACTTGAAGCTGAAATGGAATCTTTGAAGGAGAAAATTAGGAGTAATGAGGAAAAATACTTGAAAGAGTTGACACAGCTGAAAGATGAGTCCAACAGTTTGAAATGTCAGTACAGTGATGATAAGGAAAATTTGATTCAGCAGTTAGAAGAATTAAGAAATGAAGCTGAGCATGAAAGAGAAAAAGCTAATGAAGAAAGACTGAGTCATGAACAAGAAATGTTGAAGTTAACTTCTGATTACTCCGGTGAAGTTAATGAGCTGAAAGAACAACTTGAGCAGCAGTTGAACGAGTTTGCTGCAGCCAAGAATAAGCTCCAGGCATCAATTGATCAACTGCAAAATGACTATGCTGAGCAAACTGTGCAGAAGGATTCACTAGCAGCAGAAGTTAATAAACTAATATCAGACATGAAGTCTAAAGAAGAGGAATATGCTGTAAACCTACAGAGTTTGAAAGAACAGCTCACAAGTAAGTGTGATGCTGACACAGCAAGTTTTAATCAACAAATACAAAATTTATTAAATGATTTAGCCATTAAAAGTGACCAGTTGAAAGAAGAACAAGATAGACATGAAACTGAAATGGCAGAGGTTAACTCCAACCATGTTAGTTCAATGTCTGTGTTAAGAGCTGAACTAGAGTCGCAAAACAATGAGTTAGATGCTGAAAAGAGGAAGTTAGAAGAGATAATTGAACAAATGCAGGCTGAACTTAACAATGAGAAACAGACAAAAGAAGAAAAGGTAAATGAAAATAGGAACTTAATATCAAGCCATGAAAGTCAGTTGAAACAATTGAATGAGGAACATGCCCATATAGTGGGAGAGCTGCAGTCAAAGATCTGCGAGCTAAACAGTAATGTTGAACTCTTGAGAAGTGACCAGAGTACACAGCTTACACAATTAAATGAGATAATTGAAAGAAAAGAAAGTGAGCGGTTTGAACTGGAGTGCTCAGAAATGGAAAGTAAGGCAAAGATAGAATCTCTGATGGGACAAGTAGAGATTTTGAAAAATGTGGAACAATCATTGTTAGAATCAAAGACCAGTCTCGAAACTGACATAATGAAGTTAAAGGAACTTGTTCAGCAAAGTGAACATGAAAACAGAAGTTTACGGGAATCTGTAAGGGAAAAAGATTCAGAACTTAATGAAATTGTAAAAGAAATTCAGCAGCTTAAAGAAACATATGAGGTTGCAAAACGCTCATTAGAAACTCTTACAACTGAAAACAGTGACATAGAATCTCAACTCTCTGCCTACAAAGAAAGCACAGGATCTGAAATATCCGAGCTGAAGAGAAAACTGACTGAGGGAGAGGCTTATTGGAAATCCCAGTGTGAACAACTGGAGGAGGAGTATGCTCGAGGCACTGAAGAGGTCCGCATTGCTCACGAGAAGCAGGTAGAGGAGCTTGAGCAATGCATAGCAGACAAGGATACATACATGAGCAGTCAAAAAGACACATACCAACTCAAAGTTCACCAACTGGAAAAAACACTGCATGAAAGGGAAACTGAGATTGAAAAGAATAAATGTGAGATAAACACATTACAGAATGAAAAAGAAACATCCAGAAGTGAGTTGGACTCACTAAATATAAAGCTTGAAAAACTAGTTGAAGATAACAAGAGAGAAATTGAGATGTTGATTGGTCAGTATGAAACACAGCTTGAAGAACAGAAAACCAGCTTGACTTCCGAGCATTCAGAATTAGCTGCAAAATCTAACAGTCAATATGAAGAGAAAGTGACAAAGTTGCAGTCCGAGCTCGAAGAACAGAGGGTTAACTACCAACAAATGGTCAGCAACATGGAAAGCAAACTTGGCGGCGAGGTAAATGACCTCCGAGGACGATTGTCACAAATGAAGTGTCAGTACGAAGCTATCATTGAAGAGAAACAGAAAGATATGAAGAAATGTACTGAGGAATGGCAGGAAAAGTGTGAGAAATTAACTCAGCTTAAAGACTTTGCAGAACAGCAGTGTACAGTGGGACAAGAAATCAATGCAAAATTACAAAGTGAGATGGTTGCTATGTCATCTAAGATTGGTGAATATGATAAACTCATGAGTGAAACAAATGTTATACAAGAAGACCTTAATAAGAAACTGTCATGTGGAATAGAGCAAAACCAAAAGCTTGAAGCAGAGTTAGCAGAATGCAGAGAGTCATTAGCTTCTATGGAGAAAGAACATAGTGCTACTAAAGAAGAGTTGGGTAAATTACGGGAAGAGTTGAGTCACGAGAAAGGCGAGCGGGAAGAACTGTGTACACAGTTAGAGTATACTAGGGAAAGAAATGATACACTGTCTGCTGAACTGTCCAGTCAGCAACAACAGGTGAGTTCCTGCTTCTAGACTTTTTGGAACAATTTCTTATAATTAATGAAACTACATGTAGTAGTCATGAACTAGGACCCCTTATTTGTGCCAGGTGTACAGAGATATTAGTGAAAAATGGCAATCCTTCAAAATAACAATGATTGTTATTCAAGAAATTTGCTTATTTGAAGACATGAACCATATATGGTTAAACAATTATTACCGGTAATTTTGATTATGCGAGGTATTCATTTTCTTGTAGCCTTTGTGTGAGTTACATAGTTTGTGTTTCTTGTTACTGAAAGGAATATTGATCAGTTTCATATTGCCTGTTTTCAGTTAGCTGCTGTGGAGGAAGAAAAGCGGCAGCTGGAGGAACAGATGAGCCGTGCCAATGACGCTAACAGAGCCAAAATATCACAAATGGAGCAGCAAGCAGAAAGGACTCGGAACCTGGTGGAGGTAGAGAAAGAAGAACTTGAGAGACAACTCCAGTCCACGCAGAAATGCTTTGTAAGATTTTTTTACTTTCTATAAATATAAACATTCCATATTCATCTCATTGGTTTCTTTCAATTGCCCCGTAACATTGTTAAGTAACTGTAACAAACTTGATCTAAAATCTCTGCTTCTGATTTTCTTGAAAAGTGTTAAGATTTCAGTTAGATTTGCTTTATTCTGATATCTGGTTAATTTTGTTGTAGGATGCAATCCAGAAGTCAGAGCTGGAACTTAAACAGCACGTAGAAAACTTGGAGCAAGATGTAAAGCGACTAACGGAGCGTAACCAGGAGCTGGAGCAAAGGTTGCGAGCGTACCTGGAACAAGAGCACCAGATGTTGGAGGAGAACCAGCTTCAGAAGAACCGCAACACGGAGCTCAATAAGGAGCTACAACAACAACTCCGAGAAGTGAAGACACTTACTGACTCATCAACCAAACTCAAACATGAGGTAGCTCATTAAATAATTCAGTTTTCAAATGATTTTCGATCATGGATCGCTTATTTAAAAGCATTAATAATTTTTTTTGAGTACTTGATTCTATGGTGATTTTGCCTTGAGACCAAATATACCATGCTGTATGTGAAGATATACATAGAATTGTTCGTGTTTCAGCTGGAAATAAGCAAACAGAACCTGAAGGATAGAGAGGCCAAGTTTGACAAGGAACTTCGAGAGCTCAGGCAAGATAAGACCAGTCTTGAGATTGATAACGCCAGACTTTCAAAGGTAGTGTTTTTGAAATAGATCTATTTGTCAGGCTCTTGCCTGTGCCCAAGGTTATAAAACTGAGCATGGAAACCAGTCTCAAATCTCAAGCACCTGATTGGCCAATCAGATGCTTGAGATTTGAGACTGGTTTCCATGCTCAGTTTTATAACCTTGGAGCCTGTTAGTAAGTCATTTTTGGTAAATTCTTGCAAAACATCCCTACTTATGTTGTATAGACCACCTGCAGTGCTGTTTGGTTTAACATGAAAGCTATATGCTACACACTTATAACTGTTTTATCGTTTAATAGATAAGACAAACTGTTCGCATAAAAGCCAAAAATCACATTGACATGATGGCATAAGTTTGCTCACTTGAATTATAACTAGAACAGTATTGCATGATAAAAGTAAGGTGATCGTTTGTATTCACACATTTGCTTTAGGGCTTATAAAAACAAAACTTGAGCCGAATAGAAAATTCAACAAAATATAATCGAACTGTTGATGTTACAGGTTGAAGAGCAGCTCCAGTCCACGGAGGCAGAGAGAAAGCGGCTGCAAGAAATCAATGACAAGTACAACATCTACTATAACAAGAAGAAAGAGATCATCGCCCAACATGAGGAGGTCATCAAGAAACAGAACCAGGAGCTCGACTACTACAAGCGTGCTGAGGAAAAACTCACCAGAGAGTATGGCCCTCTCAATGAGAAATACAATCTGGAAGTGGCCAAAAATAAGAAGCTGTGTAAGTTAAAAATTAAATTGTCCAAACTGGTAACGAACATGTGATGTTTAGCAACATCTCATAACCATGCAAATGCAAACACGCTACTGAGCTAAAGGCTCTGTTTGAAACCAATATAGCCAAGTATAACTCATGGATAGCACAAAATATTTTACACACGTTTTCTGTTGCATAAAATTAGCAGAGATCAGATTAAAAACTAGTTATCCAACTTTCACTTGTCCTACTGACAGTTTAAAAACAAACTTTAATTTTTAACAACATGATTATGAAACATCTTACCAAAAAAAATGAGTCAAGAATTTTTGTTCTGCATTCAGTAAGCCAGATTCGCGCACTGGAAACTTCAAATGACTTGGCTGACCGGAAGATTCGAGAGTATAAACAGCAGTTGGAGAAGACGGGTTCTGTATTCCTCGGAGATCCTTCCGACTTCCACAGAATGATTGAAACAAGGGACAATGCTGAAGATGCTAGTTTTATGGGTAACACTTGCTATTTATTTGATAATCATCTATAATCGTCAATAAGGGAGATGTTGAATGAGAAATACATGTAAGACTGGAAATGATATCTGTATGTTACATGTTAATATTGAATTTTCTTAACATAAATAATAAGTATTACTTGTGATATCTTTTGTCATTGAAGGGTTAATTTATATTTATAGTTGAAGGAAAGAAACTGAATAATCCAAGTTAAATAGAATTGGACTTGATGAATTTTATTTTGATTTTTAAAGTAAAGAAACTTAACAGTAATGATTTGTATTTATATTTTGTAGAGAATCACCCCTCATCTGTACCACTGAACAGCTCAATCTTTGAAAAGGAGAATGATGCAACCTTGACCCCAGATACACGAAACAGCAGGTCTCGACGACGTATCAGCAAGTCAGTCAGCAGTTCTACAGTCACCAGGTACATATCAACCATCACAGGGTATTGTGATTGGCTCCAGCAGTCTATGAACTCCTCTTTACTATTTTTGAATTTCATCTCTTGACCAAACTACATCATTTGACTAATAACTTGTGAAGAGGTGCTGTGTACTGCTTAAATGTTCCATAAATTAGATATCTAAGCTTGTCTTAAATGTAAATCAAAATTTGAAAACAAAGCTTAAGTAACAGGCTGTTCATCTATTTACACACTTTTTATACCAAATTACTACAAATTTGTGGGTTTATTTAGAGGTGGGGCATTAGACTGGCATTTAAGTACTAAAAAACATTTGTAACAAATTTTTTAACAAATTCATTGGAATACAAATATTATTTATAAGCTTCACTTGTATCTAACATGAAGTCTGTGTATATTTTCAGTGTTGAGAATGACGATGCAATCAGCATTGGTTCTGCCACGTCGCTGGCATACCGCCTCCGATCCCGAGAGTCTGCTGTAAGCCTTAACAGAAGTATCACCAGTTTTGATTCCTGCAGGTCCAACGCTTCTGTACCAAGTATGTAGCTTAATGATATTCCAAGCACGCTTTTAACCTTCTGAGCATTGCCAAAAAACATTTTGTAATTATGGATCATAACCTTGCTGTAATGATTAAACTAACATGCTGCTGTGTTTGCTGGCTGTCCTTCTCTTCATAGAAATAGATATATTTATTCGTAAGAATACATTTTACCAAGTTAATTAAACAGTCATTGTGTAGAAATCAGTTTAAATACTTTACATTGCCATTTTCAGCAGCAAATTAGTGTAAGTTTCAGAGATGATGTGGACAAGTCTGTATTTTCACATTGATTTTGACCATGTTCCCGATATAGTATGGTAACTTATGTACATCTATGTTTTGTAGAGGGTACTGGAGGGTTGTTTCACTCTGAGGACGAACCCATGGAGCTGGAATGGGGCAGGATTGGTGAGTTGTCCCGACGTAATACTATGTGCCCATCTCATTTGAAGACATCGTACCCTGTGGAAACGCAGCAGTACAATCCTAACAAGTTCCAGGAGGATGCCCTGCGGCACAGCACCATCAACAGTCATGTGCTGAAACGAGACCAGGAGCCAGGCAGCGGCAGAAAGAGGAAACAAGGATGGGACAGTGCCGAGTCCAGCAGCGACTCTGGAGACAGTAAAAATAGCAAACATGTAGGTGATCAGTAATGCACTTTTAAAACAGTTAACCCTTTCCTTGATATATACGAATTTTTACGCACGTGTGACCAGTGTAGATCCAGATGAGCCGGCCATTCCGTCTGATCAGGATCTGCACTGGTGGCATTTTAGTCAGGAATAACCTAATGAATCAAAAGCAAACAGTTTAGATCCTGATCAGACGGCACAGATGAGCCGGCTAATCTGGATCTAAACTGTTCCCCCTAGCACTAAGGGTGTGTCTATACAGGAAAGGGTTTAACTTATGGAAATTTTTAAATGTAATTGAACTTCCTGTTATCATGCCCTTTTGATGATGGATTCTTTATTTAATAAAGAGAGTGAGTGTAATAAAAAAATAAGAATTTATCAGAGTTGTCTGGTGCTTGGAAAGATATAAGAAAAACTGATAAGAAGGATTGATAAAATCTAACAAAGTACTGTTTCTTATTTAGTGCCATCATGTAGGTAGTATAAAACTGTTTACAAAAACTCTTTGTCATTAGATTGCTGTTTAACTGAAAAACTTGTGTCATTATATTACAGGCGAAGACTGGATGTGTTTATCAGAAACCAGGACCCCCAACACCGGCTAATTCAAGAAGAAGTTCAAAAGGGTCCAAGTCACCCAGTGTTCGTCGGAACTCTGGTAAAGGTTCAAGCTCACGATCCCCTCGCACACCTCTCTCCTTGCGTGGGAGGCGGACTCCTAGACGGACACCAAAACAGAATACACCAGTCCGAGGGAATGGTACCAATGGTCAGGATAGAACTGGCTCAGGCAAAAAGGTACTTAAAACAGTTCTAAGTACATTTGCTAGTGGTTTGTTAAAAAATTTATTTTTGGAACTGTAATTTTAGCGTGGTTTCTCTGTAAATAAAAGAATTTTAATCATAGTGTCTGGTTTATATTAAAATGATTTTATATTATGTAAAATGAGGACATTTAACTTAAATATAAGGGAATAGAGGACTTACTAACGGAACTCTTAATAACATGTTGTAAGAAACATGTCGAGGTTTTGTTTGGGTATTTGCAGGCAGGGAAGAGGGATAGTGTTGCCTACAATATTGGGTTCAGTCCCTTGGGCCATTCCCATCGTCTCACACGTCAACAAGCATTTATCAACAAGCAGCCCCCGTCCTCAACACAGGTTAGTAAGCTTGTCTCGATGTTTGAAGGAAGTAGAACCCCTAATGTTAATAACCCCATCAGAATTCGCACCGGTAGTGAATCTAGAAATCCAACTCCGCGCATGAACCTAGAAAATGCACTTACAGTAGGGCTTAGTGAACCAAGAAACCTTGCTAGAGACTTCACTAGGCCTGGTCATTGTCCACCAGTTAAGAGATTAGCACACAAAACAAGCACTTTATATAAAAACAATTCATCACCACATCTTACGACCACAGATGCCGATTTTATACAGGGAAGAACAACAACAACAGTGTCTTCAAGCACAACAGGAATGGCTAGCAGCCTACCACCTTTACCAAAAATGAAATCAAACTCTGAAATCCCCCTTCAGGAATGCATAATTCCTTCAAACCTACCTGGCTCATCTAAACTTACCAGGCGTAGTCTAAATTTTTTCTCGTCTCCTGCCCTTCCTGATATGTTAAACCATGATGAGACAGAAGGTTTGGATTTGCCTTTAGCTACAGCTTCATCTCAGCCAAGCAAGCCAGTTATCAGCCAGTTTACACCGAGCATAACTGTAGAGTCAGTGGAGCACATATATGAGGAGATAAAAGAAATCGACCCAAACATTGAACCTATTCTACCGAAGTTAAGAGGTGTATCAGTGAATATGTCTCGCACAGAAAGTCATCCTGGCTTCTCCTCTGTACGGAAACAGTTTGTGCAACCAGAGGTGAAAGGTAGATGTGTGAGTACCCCTAGAATGATTAATAACCCTGTTGATTCGCCAAGAAGGGAGCATTTCACACCCCACCTCCTCGATACATCGACTAGTGAGTCCATCTATTCTGCCAGGTCAGACAACCATGTTAGACATCTCCATCACTCTCCTGACTTCATACGACAATCCATTAGATCATCACAAACAAAAACCTCAAAGTGGGCTAAAAGGAATGTTAACTCCTTAAACCAGCTCAACACGGCTGACAGTGTTGATACAACACGAAGCTTTAGGGGAACTCCGAGACGACCCCGCATCCCATCAACCCCTGTCAGAGTCCACACGGTGTCACAAAATCCACCTAGCCTTGCCTTCAATGAAGGTGACGCACAAGAAGGGGAGACAAACAAACCTGCCAACAACAGGGTTACACCTAGGAAGATTCTTGGTGGTTTGATCTCCAGAATAATGAAAAGTCCCAAAACCGATAATTCTCTGAAAAATCTAAAGCAGCAACCAAAAGATTATGATGGGGATGATGAATTTTTCTAAAATTTGTTTTATTATTTATTGCATCTATGTTTAATTGTTTGCAGTTGTTGTGGTTTTTTTTTTGCTGTTTCTCTCTTGTTAATTTCCATTTTGTGTGCAGCATTTACCTTTTGTGAACAGCTAAATGAAAATGGTAGACCAGTTCACTGATTACTTTTAAAACATCATGGTTACTTTATCTTAAAGAATATAACTACATATAGTTTAACAAAAAGAAAACAGTTACAGAAATTATTTAAAGAACATAAATACTTGCAGCAGGTTCGTGGTTTCAATGTAGTGAAAGCTTATCACATTATAACTCTTTACTCCATGGATATGTATTTTATTACATAGTGACCCCAGTAGATTCAGATGGACCGACATCCATGCCATCTGATCTGGATCTTATCCACAGTGGTCACAAGTTATACTTATTACTTAGTCAAAAATAACCTAATTCAAAGTGAAAATGTAGGTTTTGATCAGATGGCATGGATGTGATGGCTGATCTGTATTTACACAATCTCCCATGAGATAAAAGCAATATCGCATGGAGTAAAGGTTTAATTAGTTGCACTGTGCTGCCCTATTCCTGCCTTTTACTTGTATACCCTGCAGCTTCACAGGAGTAGCAGTGGTAGAAAATGGTAGGTCCCTTACTGCTGTCTCAAATTCTTCTTCTAATACAACACGGACAACTCACCTTGAAGCTCGCTAAATGTATTTGTTGTTCACCATTCTGCATGCACTCACTTTCAGAGAACAAAGTTTCACAGTTTTCTTACAAATAAAAGTGCATATTTTTTCACTGTTTTGTTTACAGATAAAAGTGCATAGTTTTCCACAGTTTGTTCACAGATAAAAATGCATATTGTTCACAGTTGAGCTTAATATGTGCACATTTTGTTCACCAACATTTCAAAATGATGGTAGCACTAACCCTCTAGTTTCAGGTCTCTATAATAGTTTTATTGTTTTGCTTTACCAGTAGAAACTTTTTGTTAATGGTCTTATATGATAATTTATAAATGATTATGAATTTTGGAAACAGAAATTATTTATACATGGGTAAATCAAAATATTTATTGTAAAGATTATAATGTATTTATTAATTAATCATAATAAAACAACTGAAAGACATTATGTCATATATTATGTGCTTAACACTATATTTTTTTCATTTCAGACAATAAATCCACAGACACGGAAGCCTCTGGGTACACGAAACTATATTCAAACTGGTGTGTGATCATGAGACATAGACTGTGTCAGTTGAGATTCTGAGACAATAGCAGAACAATGTGCAGGCTATAATTATATACTTTGACACATAGAAATTATGAGAAAATAACAGAACAATGTGCAGGCTATAAATGTATACTCTGAAGATGTAAATGTGCCTGACAGGATGCAGGGCCCAAGATCATAAAGCAGATTGGAGACCAGTCTCAGATCTCAAGCATCTGATTGACAGAAATTGAGACAAGTCTCCACTCAGTGTTAAGATCTTGGGCCCTGGTTTTCTAGAGTTACCGTAGATATAAATAGTTTTAGTGTAAATAATAGATTGAAGAATCAAAACAAGGCGAAAATGGAATGTTCATAAGAAAGTATAAATTGAGGACTTGGAACCAACCTGGATAATCCATCAAAACACTGTACAAGTTAGACCAGTATTGCTCCAAGTCCTTTGTAGGAATTTACACATATAACAATGTAAATGCATACTAAAATGTGTGTATAGAAAAATGTTTTGAGTTGACATTTCCAAATGACTTTAACCTGAAACTTCCTGCTTTTAACTTTGAAATTCTTTTTCCTGTTGACACAATATCTCCTTAAACAAAGTGATATCTGAAAACAAAAATGAAACTTTGTGTATCCTGTTTTTATGAACTAGTGTTTTCTTCATTCTGAAACTAGGATTCATTGACTTATATTGAAGTATTTCAATGCCACTAATCAACTTTTTGCTAGAAGGCAAAGTTCTATTCTTTACTTTTTTCCTTTTTATACTTTGAAATATAGAAATGTTTCTAGAGATATTAGTTTAGTGTTGTAGTATGCATGTTCTCTAGGTTTCTTTGCTATTATCTTTCTATCATTCTCTCATTCCTAAACCTTGGAACATCTATGTCGTTTTTTATCTTAGGTAAATACAAAATGTCCTTAATTCCATATCAGAGCTCATAAATTGATTTTGTATAATACTAGATAATTATGTATTACCAGTTAAACAAAATAACTTTCAACAATTTAAAATGTTAAAAGCTATGCAATCAATTGCAGTATTTTGCTTTGTTTTGTCGATTGGTTTTCTGTAAATTGAAATCAAAGTAAAGTTTAATGTTGTGTACAAAAGTTTTATATGACACATTTTTTCTTAAACCTTTCCTCCATACATTCACCTTTATGGTTTGGGCGAACAGTGTAGATCCAGATCATCGGCACAAATGTGCCGGCTGATCTGGATCTACATTGGTCACACTTGCGTGAAAAAAGACATATTTATGGAGGAAAGGGTTAATTAAAAGTTTTATCCTAATGGTGCTAATGTGCTTTTCTGATCTCAAATCATGCAGCATCAGGGTGGTAAGAATGTAACAATTCTTTGCTTTAAATGCAAAACGTTGGTGGTTATGCCAATGTTGGGACTTTTTGTTTTTTGAAAATTTAGATTTTTTTAATAATTGTGTCTCAAAACAAATATTAATATAACATACTCATTTAAGCTAAAATGGTGGTGAAATGCTTAATTTTGATTTTTGAAATTCATAAAGGAAGAAGTTTTCTCTCACAAAGTCATATCATTCCTAATACTCTTAGTTTAACATGGTTAAAAATGTACTTTTTTAGCACCACCTAATAATTTTCATTTGAAATTAAGATTTTTATATTTATTTATTTGTGATGTACAAATAGTGCAAGGTTGTGCTAAAATCATGCTCAGTTTCATGTATTTATATATCCATTGATTATTGATATTAAATAGTGTATACAGAGAATTGTGTTATTGTGTTTAGCTCAGCTTTCCAAAGAAAAGACAAGCTATTCTTCATGCCCAGGCATGGAAAAGTTATGGTAATCGATGGTTTGTGAAGAAATCATTGGTAACATTTAATTGGACATTCTCCGCCTTATTTTGCTGGTTTTTTAAGGCTAATGTGACTAAATGTGTTGTGACACAGTGATCCTATTGTCAGGCGGCGGCACAATATCGGAAGATACAGCCGTTCCTGATATTTGACTAAAAACTAAGTTGAAATATTTTATAAATTCTTCTCCAATCGTGCGATCTCGGCCAAATTCAATAACCAGCAAGATTATAATAAAAGCTTCATTCTTCTGGCCTTTAATACTGATTTTCTGTCAGAAGTCTAAGTTCAATCATCACTTTAATTGGTGGGAATGTTTATGGGCATAGTACCTGGACTAACCAATTTGTAACAGTCTATTATATAAGTAATGTTCTGGAACTGGAACTGCCTTGTTTCATTCTCCATTATATTTTTGATGTTTATGAACATAATATCTCAGTCAGACCTCATATTTGCTCCAGTCAGTTTTGAGTTATTGCTCAAACTGCGAATATTTGACACAATTAACACATGTCCACTCGCTACTGTTCACTGGGCTTAAAATCTCGGCGAAGTCTAGTACACGGACAGAATTTCTCGGTCACTGGAGTTATGGCCCTTCAGTTATAATGTCCACTTTTATCTCAAATGGTTTACATTTGTCAGATAGAAGGAGACAACATTTTTCAGTATCGCATTACTCATGAGGACATTTGAAAACGATGTTATGCGTTAAGTCTTAGTGTTTTGATGTAAACAGAATTTTAGGGAAATTTTAGATCTAGCTGTTTTTAAAATTTATCTGTGCAAACTACATTTTGCCGTTTTAGAGGCCTTGACAATTTTCTTTTTTACAGATGAGTACAATGACGACTAGAGAAGGCCGTTAATGCATCTTTATATATATTTAAATTCCTACAAAAAATCTCCATTTCGGGGCCGAGGTCCTGACCCTGATTTTCTCCAATCACATCCTATAAATAATATTGTGTCGCCGACAATAGCAGGTAGACGCATAGGGGTCCTATTGTCCGGCGGCGGTGGCGGCGTCGTCCGGTAGACCTATCATTTAACTTAATATTGCCTTTAACTTTGAAAGTACTCGTTCTGTTCACTTAATATTTGGAATATAATTATCATCTGCAAGAACAAAGCCATGTTGACAACAAGAACGATAACTCATGTTTCACTATTTTTTTGAGTTATGCCACTTTCAAATGCAATTTTAGGCGACACTTGTTCCTTAGAACACCAAATTATTATTATTATTATTATTATTAAAAACACATCGTGATAGTAAAACAACAACTGCAGCACAGTAGAAGATCGTCAATACTGACGCTCTAGCCCGACTAATTGTGCGCAACAAGGGGCTTTTCTTTATACATGATGGTCGCCCTTCGCGACTGACATCTATAAAAGTCGGTAGGATAATGAGTCTTTTCTTGCAGTCGAATTAATGAGACAAACTGGCGTTCTATTCTCTATTGAAAGTAGTTATAGACATTTCGCGCTTTGGTTTCGAATTGATGGACATTTTCAATGACTGGAAAATGAATTATTTACTTTCTTCACACATCATCTTATTAATGCCCTAATTTTGTAACCACTCATTATTTTCTGCAACAACGGCTTGGTTTCCTGTCCTTGCTTGGTTCAGAGTCAATGGTGATGTTCTCCGATTCCGTAGACGAGGTAAGATGTTTGCTGCGTCTGTCCTTTTCTCGCTCTCGACCCTGCGTCGCTGTCGTCTTCTTCATGGAATTTACCACTTTACAACCTGTTTTAAAGGCAAAATAAACAGACAAATTAGTTATTAACGACGTAAATCAGTTGTTATTTAAGTTGTTGTTGGCGAGGGACGTTTATTTTAAGCATGCATGTTGCACCCGATATACATTTTGATAATTTAATTCTAGGTTTCTTCCCGCTTGGCTGTTTAGACGACTGTTTTATGCCCCCACGAAGTGGGAGGCATATAAAGTTGCTCAAGTCCGTTCGTACGTACGTCCGTATGTCCGTCCGTAAGTACGTCCTCCAAATCTTGTGGCATCAACTCCTAAATTATTAGGCGGATTTCTTTCACACGTGATCATATGATTAAGCAGAATCTGTAGATGATCGTAAAGAAAGGATAATTTCCAGCGCCCATTTTTACCAGCGTTATGGCCCTTTGTTTATACAAATGTTGTTGCAGCAGTGGGGGCATCAGTGTCCGAGGACACATTCTAGTTGTGTGTTGCTTTTTTTAAATTTCTGTTTAAAAATGACATAAGATGTAACGAGTGTAAGATGTCGTCTGATAATGTCTCAATCCAGAATAAAGCCAATATTTATATTTACCTATTGAATGAAACAACTGCTCTACATTGTATCCAGTTTTTGCAGAAGTTGTTACGAATTGTATACCTCTTTCCATTGCATAGTTCACCGCCATCTACAAATTGTCGGCAAATTTTAATAACTACCCGGTAGCGTATAAAGCATATTATTATCTTAATTAGTTACAAATTGGGACTTTAAACCGAGGTCCGGTGTAGTGGTGCTATACACCGGCACTTAAAAGAACGAGGGATGATTCTGGAATTGAAGAGCCCTCTATCTTGCACTATCCTCCAAAACCTAAAATGACTAACACACTTCTGGGGACGTCGCTCATGTGGGCTTTTGGTAGCGACGATAAATAAATCTAAATACACAGACATTAGTTACGAAAATTCAGTTTTTACGCTACGAGTGATTTCTACGAAAGTAACAGTGTAGCAGCATGACGAAGTTGGAGTGGCTGCAAGTAAAACACAGCGATGTTTTCATCTACTTTTAAATACATGTAGATGAAAAGGGAACTTTGAAAGCCATCGAACAAGACAAATATCAACACATTGCAGGCTCGGTTTGATTGAGCCTGTTTATAGGCAGTAGCGGAAATGCATATTACTGTCTACGACGCATAGAAGAGCCACGGGTTGGGCCCAACTCGATATGAGTTTATGAAATTTAATTTGATCAGATACTCGCTGCTATTAAAGACCTAACCATTCAAATATTTCGGCTAGTTACACCCTGCACAATTACTCGACAATAGTTTGTGACGTGTGTTTGCCAGGCGGCGGCTTCGACTAACCGTTTCGTCCACTGAAGATTCCAGGTCACACTTGTTAGCAACAAGAACTGCTGTAGTCATATCACCGTGGTGCTGTAGAGCATCTAACCAGAAATCTACGTTTGTGAAACTTGCCTGAAATATGTAAATTAGAAGGGTGAATTTAACGAGAATAAACTGCTCAAAACATGTTTTCTGGTTATATATTGGTTTGTTTGTGATTTCGCTGTTTTCGTTGGGGGGGGGGGGGGGGGGGCGTGCGGGCTCCGCTTTTAACTTGTGATAGAGGTATTTGTCCTAACAAAACAGTATTAAAATGCATGAAATATGATGGTAGAGATAAATGTTCAACAAGGTTTTCACTTGAAATACATGGTGGTTGATGAGACCCGTTTCCATGGCATTTACCTGGTCAGTAACATCGTACACGATGAAGGCTATGTGGGCTCCCCTAAGGTACATCGGAACCAGGCTTTTATAACGTTCTTGACCAGCAGTATCCCAGATCTGGAAGTTGATCACATCCCCTTGAACAATAGCCGCCTTTGTAATAAAACTAGCTGAAATATAAAAAGCGAATAGAGACAGGGTTAGTCAACAAATTATACCTTATAAGAAAGACCTTTCGAAGTAGTGAATGATAAATGAGTTAAAGGATTCGCATGTGAACAGCCATTCACTATCCTCTACTTTTCACAACCTTATTTTACACAAAAACAAATGTCGAAAAAATCTTTTTTACATGATTGGGATCAATTAAGTATCGAAAAAGAATTGGGTCTATTGTATATAGCTCGAAATTAAAAAAAAATTAATCATGTTTAATCTTAATAATCTTGCATTAGAATGCATATAAATGGCAAATGGCAGTTGGTAGTATGGTGGTGGTGGAAAGGGGTAGGAGATGGGGGGGGGGGGAGCGGAAACAAAACATTTAAATTCATGTCATCACCACATGCACTATATTTTTTTATATTATCGTATTACATTTAAATTAGACATTTCTGCAACAAGATATTTTACGACCCAATAAACCCGTGTCGAGGTTTGGTTCGGTTCAAAAGTGATTTATTTGTATTTTAAGAAACGTGAATTTAGCAGGATTCCCCCTGTATTTGATGACATCTGTTTTATTCAGTATGTCGGCGTTTAGCTTAAATTTCTTTGTAACAGTATTATGCATTGGGTATTTAAGAATAAATGCTTAATGCATTTTAATGTCAAGATCTTTCATGTGAGAAAGCTAATCGAGTCTGAAAATTGCCAGGAGGGGCACCTGGGGTCTTCCTCCACCATGGAAAGCTGGTATGTCACACCACATGTCCTCGTAAAGAGGCGGGAGGGACATAAAACTGGGAAATAACAACGACATCAGCAGCATTTTAATTGTCTTACCTCCAATTGTTTGTTTGTAATGTTGGTCAAACTTGTCACGGGTAAATCGAACAGCTAACGAAGTTTTGCCTACATTCACGTCTCCGATTAGAACAACTTTAAGTTTAATGATATTTTCCATGAAAAGACAAACGTTTCATTCATAATCTAGTCACAACACCAGTCATATCTGCGCTCTGCCATCGTTCGTAATACGTTTAAAATCACATACTGTTTGTTATAGAAAGCCTGTACGAACGCTGGCATACAGTAGAGTTAAGACATTAATTTCCGTGTTTCACAGAAATAAATATCAATAAAATATATTTACAGAAAACGATATATTTGCACACAAATATCCGTTACCCCTTCGCTTCGAACCCGTTCGATTCCTTAAGACACAATCAGTTAAGTTAAAAGTTTCAAAGCATCAGTCACTGTGTTAACCTTTTGAGTAATTCCAAAAGAAAACTACCGTAGATTAAATATAAGGATTTATCAATTTTGTTTTCACATCCCTTTTTAACTTCCGCCTATTCCTGTTTATTTAACACACAGACAACAATCGCATATGTAACAACAATTTGATATCCATGTAAAATGATATCCAGGTGTCTTAAAGTATTACTTCCTTCTTAGTTATATTCAGTTCCTATTTGAATGTATATAGATAAAAAATCATAATTTATTTTCATATATCTGCAAATGTTCACACGTAATCAAATACCCATACTATATCGGTAAAAATATATCTTACAATACAACAATACAAATAATCGATGTCTGCATTGGCGTTCTGATTCACAAACTTCAGTCAAGCCTTTTGAAAATTTACTTTTTTGTATCAATGTATAGGGATAGTGAATATAATTACAGATCCTTCTAAAATTGTTCTTGATCTCGTGACCCCTTTACTCCATGGGATGCGCATTATGACCCATGTTCAACGGGTGTAGATCTAGATCAGTATGCAAATAAAATCCAGATCAGCATGCAGATGATAGAACCCAATAATACCAAAAATCGTATTCTCAAATTCCATTTTTAACTCAACACGATTTTTTTTTCAAATTGTGACTAGTAATTGTTAGTGATTTGTTCAGAATACGTTTTCAAAATGAAATAAAATCTTCTTATTGTTTTGGAAGTATTCAAAGAACACTAAATTCCACTGATATATTCTCACATACATATGTTTAGGTGTAAGCTCAGATAATTCAGATGTAAGCTTCAGGTCCCAAGGTAAAAACTGAGCATGGAAACCAGTCTCAAATCTCAAGCATCTGATTGGCTGAAATGGCGACCAGTCGCCATTTCAGCCAATCAGATGCTTGAGATTTGAGACTGGTTTCCAAACTCAGCTTTATAACCTTCAGCCCAAATCAGATTGAGATTACACAGAAATGATGGGATAAAAGCTGTTCCTTAAAAGTAAACGGTACAAGGAATAAATTGCTAGCATAAACTTCAATTTTTGGATAAAATTACACAAGTATTGAAACACCCTTAAGACTTTTTAAACGTGTAAGTGACATAGTAAATAATCGTGTCTAAAAGCATGCCTTTATTCTGTATTCTAAAATATATGTTTGAGCTCAAACTCAGATATAGATTGAGACGAGGTACGGAATTCCTCTGGTCCATCGCCTTTGAATGTGTTGAACTGAAGCGCGATAATTGGTAGTACGATGATGAAAACTCGAAATCACAAAAACTGCGATAACAACAACGTGATAACAAGATAATGAAAACGCTTCACTGCGATAAAGAAAACGCGACAATACGACATGTTGCAGCACGATGATGATAATGCGATATACTATAAATTTATCGTGTTTTCATCATCGCACTGTACGTCGCATTTTCATTGTATTATCGCCTTATCGTTCTTGTATTATCGCGAGTTCGCAATTTCATTATCTTGCTGTCGCGTTATCACTATCATTCGTACTGTCGTGTTATCATCATCGTACTGCCGCGTTATCACTATCGTACAGTTATTTTCATTATCGTAATATCACATTTTCGTTACCGTAATTTCGTGATTTCGCGTTTCATCATTGTTTTATTGAGTATCAACACATTCGAAGGCGATGATCCTAACGGAATTCCGTAGTCATGACCTCCGCTGTTCGCTTTCTGATCTGTAAAGTTATCTCTTACCATGATGCATACAGTGCAAATGCAAATCAAACTGCACTGGTCGCCAACATGATAAAGAGTAACAATGGAGTAAAGGGCTGAGGTAAAATATTGCTAGCATAAACTTCGGTAATTTGTCAAGATTGCATAAGTATTGTCTCACCATAAAGACGTTTCATTTGTTAATGACATAGCAACTTATAGTTTCTACAAGCATGTATAAGAAAGGAGCTGATGGAAATGTGATGGGATCTGATCATATGATAGCTTACTGTACACGAGCCTATACTAAAGAGGGAAAACAAAATTGGAATCCATTTAAGGGATATGCTCAAAATTGAAATTGCATGGCATTGTTTTAGGCTTGACAAAGTGTTCGTGAAGAACCACCGACATTTTGGAAGCTACCTGGATAGCTTCTGCACTTAGATGATCTTTGAAACACCCAGCGAGTCTTCTTTAGAGTTTCTAATTAAAAAATATAGCTTTTTGGTACAGAACATACCTAGTTCGTCATCCCACTACTCGGTGTTAGCAATATCAAAGATCTTTTCAGTGTTGGCTGTATATGAAACTTTTTATTTGTCTTTTGACAATTAATGCCGTTATTGTTTTGAATGTTGCAAGTGTCGGAATTTTCGCGATTTCTTTGTAGCTTTGATAGGTTTATATCATTGTGAATAAGTAAGGGCAGTGCTTTTTCACAACAAATTTTCTTTAAAGGTTAGAATAAAGTAGGCCTAAATCATCTTTCGATCTCATCTGTGAGTCTAAGATCTGCTCAACTGACATTTCTGAACCATGCACAATATCAGATTGGGTATTGTTTGTGAACTGCTTTCAATCATGCCTGTTTGCTTTTCGTTTGAGAGGTATATGTTTTGCAAGGCGTATGTTTGAGAGTGTTTGAGCGGGCATTTACAATGGTCAAATGTCTATCATGGTCTTTAGGTCTAATCATTGTAATGTCAGGTATGATGTTTGCTTGGTCTGCAAATGTGAGGTTGGTTTTCAGAAGGTTTTCACTCTATGTCTTTGACTGTTTCACTGCGCATGTTTCTATTTCAGTTGACACTTTTATTGTCGGTCATCCTGATGACCGACATATTATAATCGACCAAACTTCGATCTTTAGCTTGAACACCGGTTAACAGTGACTCACGGTCCAGAACGGATAATTTAGACTATGCCACCTGTTCCTTAGACGCATGCAAAAGGATAGTGTAGAGGCTGATGTTTGATTGCGTGATATATAGAGAAACCCTTTACCGGAAAAGACATAAATGTAGATAATCATGTTTCTTGTATACTTAATTTATACTTTTATTCAGGACGTGTAGAAATAATGCAGTTGTTTAAGTATAGTTAAACTGGATGCCTTCTAGGTCATAGCGATACCATAGAACTTTCCACAGTCGATACGTATTTGTACACTTAGCAGACAGGTGTTTCACAAGTATTCCTTCTCAGCCAGAAAATGTCTTCAAAAGGTGGTGGTCTTATAGTTAATTCTAAACGATCGCCATTTAGATAAAAATGTTATGATGATTGCATGTGTTGTCTAATTTACTATACTTGTAAAAATAATGTTATTGTTTATCATTGATTTCAAACCGAACAAGATCAGTGACATAGTTTGTGTATGTGGGGTCAAATATAAGGGTTAGGGGTTTCGCGGTTATGTTTTGCACGTTTGAGCTCAATTTTGATTTCATTCATGGGCAGGTTCATGTAAATCTCAGTAATAGACGATCTAATTATTCACGAATAACAACATTATGTAAGCTTCGTTTTAACAGGGGAAAAATAACACATATTTAAAGTATAAATGTGATTAATCTTCATTTACAATCCGACGAAACAATAATTCCAACAGAAACAGGAGATAAAAAACAAACATTTATTTTTGCAAGTTTGCGTTTCAGACAAATGTTTACCAATGGAGAATTTCCATACTCTATCAATCATTTAAAGGTTATAATCTGGAAGTATTCCATGTGAGTGATAAGAAATTACCGGCAAATTAAGAATACTTTATTGCTGAGTCGGGACTGGCCAGTTCACGCCGCTTTCCGGCTAATTAAAGTCGATTTGCATATACCTGCTTGAGAAGACAGACAATGCTACTGCAGCTTTTTAAGAGATCAGTTTATAAATTGCCGACAGCCAAGACAAAGTTCGTTCTATAATCCACAGACCAGGTCGAAGATAATGAATTCCATGAAACACAATTATTCCAAGTATTCTAAAGTTTAAACTGATATTGTTATTCCCTTAAGCTTTCTATCTAAAAGTTCAAAAGGTCAATCATACTTTTTGTGTTTAGTTGCACCATTTCTCCAAAAATTATTATCCAAGTGAAATGGTAAAACTGCGAGATTTTCAACAGACCAGCAGTCTTTAGATATAAAAAGTGAATCGGTACATTTGTCGGCTTTGTTTGGGATGCATTATTTAATTTTATGTTGGAGATAAATTCGAGCAGTCGAGATAGAAGATATTTAAACGAAAAAGGCACGTGTAAAATGCATTTTTGTTGACAGCTTGTAATACAAACACGTGCACTGGTACTTGACCAGCACTACCTCGTGTACTGTATTATTCGTTTTGCTGAATGAAGATTCTCACTTCGAATTTTCATTTAAAGGTTGCATTGCACCACATAGTCCGTTTTAATATATGAGAACTTTTTCTCTTCATCCGATGGCCTCTTGTTGGATACCATGTCAGGAAAAGAAACGAAAGCAATTTCATCCCTATATCTTCTTTGATAGAGGTTGACTAGTGCCGGAACAGCGGATGTATATTTTTGGCACCGTATTTTTCCGCGTTTAAAGTATGGTCTGTTGGGTTAGAGATCATTACTTTTCTTTCAAGTAAGTTAACCCCTTGTGTGTTTTCGAATACATGGAATGCAGATCTTCGCACCAACATATTGTTGTCTATGAATTAAGATGATAGAAATCATATTTAAGGGACATCGAATATTGGGAATTTCAGCCCTATGGGAATTGGAAATACTTTGGTTGAACCTCCATAAAGTTCCAAATTAAAGCCATTTGAAAGGAACATATCTCTTAAAATAACGAAATATGAGTTATCATTCTTATTGTCACTGATCGCTTTGTTCATGCAGGTAATGTACTCAAACAATAAAGATAATAGAACAAGAACTTTCAAAATTATAGGCAACATTATGTTTCATATTAAAGTCTTTTAAAAGGGGCATAACTCAAAAATATTGACACAGAGGTTATCGATCTTGTTGTCAGAGATGGCTTTTTTTATGCAAATGAGGATACACATGTATTTCAAGTATTGTGTTAATAGGACAAGGACTTTCAATGTTATAGGCAACATTAAATTCGATATTTAAGTAATTTGATAGAGGCATAACAAAAAAAAAATATAACAAGAGTGACCATTTTTGTTGTCGGACATGGCTTTATTCATGCAGAAGATATTTTTTAATTATTAAGTTAATACGTCAAATACTTACGAACTTATAGGCAACATTAAATTTCATTTAAGTTTATGGGCTACAGGACAACGCAGCCGCCGCCGACGACGACACAATGATAAGCACTGTCATACAATAAACTTAACATCATTTAAAACCAAAACAAAAACGTGTGACGAGAGCGAGCGACCATATTTATTGCATGACGGAAATTCTAAATAAATACCAACATTCTAACGAAATTTTTCTAGAGAAGTTAACACTTAGCCGTCTTTTGTTAAAATGTCATGCTAATGACCGACTAGCTTTTTTGGAAAGCTAAAACTTGTTAATTGATAACGACTGAGTAAAAGTCAATCCGTGACTTACTTTGTACCATTACCGTAAGTACGGCGTAACAGAAATTTAGACTTCTCATGATTCACTTCCGGGATTTTCGATTTCATTTTTTATTTATTTTAAACAAAATTATTTGAACAATATTGAATGAAATATACAAATAAATAAGAAAAAATGGGTAAGTTGATAGAGTGAAAGCGCACCAGTAAAGTATCATTGTCAAATTACGATAAATAAAGGGAACCTAGTCAAATAGCCCCCAAGTCAAATAGCCCCCTCAAGTCAAAATGTCCCCATTTTGGTCAAATAGCCCCCACTATTATTTTGAAATTTGCCAAATAGCCCCCAAAAATGTCCCCATTTTTATGCCTCCGAAGGGAGGCATATAGTAATCGGACCGTCCGTCCGTCCGTCCGAAATAATCTTGTCCTCGCTTCTTCTCCAAAACAGCTTGAGGGATTTCTGTGAAACTTCACAGGAGTGTTTGTCACCAAGCCTAGTTGTGCATATCGTCAGGAATTTCTGCTCAGATTATTTTTGGCTGCATTATGGCCCTTTTTAGCAAAATCTTGTCCTCGCTTCTTCTCCGAAACCGCTTGAGGGATTTCATTGAAACTTCAGAGGAGTGTTTGTCACCAAGCCTAGTTGTGCATATCCTAAGGAATTTCTGATCAGATTATTTTTGGCGGAGTTATGGGCCTTTTTACCTAACCCTAACTCTAACCCTAACCCTAAGCTTCTCCGAAACCGTTTGAGGGATTTCATTGAAACTTCACACGAGTGTTTGTCACCAAGCGTTGTTGTGCATATCCTAAGGAATTTCTGATTGGATTAATTTTGGCGGAGTTATGGGCCTTTTTACCTAACCCTAACCCTAAGGTAAATTTTGTTAACGCAATAGAGGTTACATTTTTTGTCCGATTGTCATGAAATTTGGTATGAATATTGATATTGATGATTTCTACACAAATGATTAAAATCATGTTGTTAAATTGACCAGGGGCCCCACCCTGGGGATTTTAATTTTTTTTCTTTCAAAATCTGTTTTTAACCTTTGATTTTCTACAGTTATCAACCAGATTTTGACACAAGCTTTATACCCTCTTAAAATTCAATCTTTCCTGGACAATTCATTCACTGGTTGTTCAGTGATAAAATTTGAAACAAAAATTTTAGTAGCAGAGTGAAAATTTCAAGCGTCAAAATCCAATATTTCTACCATTCTTCAGCTATATATGATGTTTACCAGGTTACTGGTACAGTTGCTGGACAATGACCTGATGAACTTTGCTGCTTAGATCTGTGTTATGCAATATTAAGAACTTTGCTGTGGAAGATTTTATAGGGTAAATTTTGTACTTTTCTATGGATAGTGACCAAATAAACTTTCTTACTTTATAGCACTTTGAAAATAAGGCTTTTCTGAATATGTTATTCACTGTTTGTAAGTAAAACAACAACAAGAACAACAAATTTGAAGCACATTTTCAAAATGTTAAGACTAAATTTAAGAATGTCTTAGATATATACAGTGTATGTACAGAAACTGACAAGTTAAGGCCACACTTTTTTATGCTCCCTGAAGAAATTTTCTTCGGGGGGAGCATATAGTCGCCAAGTTGTCGGTCAGTCCGTCAGTACTTCCCGCATTCTTTAAGGTGGTATCATTTGTCACAATATACAATTAAAGTTGGGGGGAGTGTGGTTTCCTGTTTTCATAAAATTTCATGTTATTTAATAATTAAAAATATTCTTATTACTTCAGATATCATTTATAGGGCATATAAATGTTACAGGTCAATCAGGAATTATAAAAAAAATAGAAATATGAAACAATTTCTCTCACTGAGTGTAGCCTTATTGCTGGGAGTCCAAACTTCCAAATTATCCACTATAGTATATTAAACTACAGTCACAGGAAGGTTGTCTATATCAAGGTTAACAATGTCTTAGAATTTAGTTCAATAAACTTTACTAGAACAATAGCAAAACATGTTTCTCCCAGTGACTACAAAAGGAAAATTTGACATTCATGTTTGCATTGTTTATAACTACATGTATTGTTCTAGTAAAGGTTATTGAACTAAATTCTAAGACATTGTTAACCTTGATACAGACAACCTTCCTGCGACTGTAGTTTAATACTATGGTGGATAATTTGGAAGTTTGGACTCCCGGCAATAAGGCTACACTCAGTAAGAGAAATTGTTTCATATTTCTAATTTTTTATAATTCCTGATTGACCTGTAACATTTATATGCCCTATAATAAATATCTGAAGTAATAAGAAGATTTATAATTATTAAATAACATGAAATTTTATGAAAATAGGAAACCACACTCCCCCCAACTTTAACAGTATATTGTGACAAATGATACCACCTTACACTCTAGCGGTCACATTTTTGCCTCGATTGTTTTGAAACTTGGTCAGGATGTTTGTCCCAATGATTTCTCGGACGAGTTCAAATATGGGTCATCTGGGTCCAAAAATTAGGTCACTGTTACTAAAAATAGAATTTTCTTGTTTACACTCTAGCGGTCACAATTTGCTTTGATTGTCTTGAAACTTGGTCAGGATGTCTGTCCCAGTAATTTCTCGGACGAGTGCGAATTTGGGTCATCTGGGTCCAAAAACTAGGTCACTGTTACTAAAAATAGAATTATCTTGTCTTGGCTGTAAATTTGTTATTTCTCATTGGATTTCAAAATAACTTGGCACAAATGTTCACCATGACAAGGCGGTGTGTTGAGTTCAAAACTTATGTCGGTTGGTCCAAGGTCAAGGTCACTGTTACTAAAAATAGAATTTTCTTGTTAACACTCTAGCTGTCACATTTTTGCACCGATTGTCATGAACCTTGGTCAGGATGTCTGTCCCTGTAATTTCTTGGACGATTTCGAATATGGGTCATCTAGGTCCAAAAACTAGGTAACTGTTACTAGAAATAGAATTATCTTGTCTTGGCTGTAAATTTGTTATTTCTCATTGGATTTCAAAATAACTTGGCACAAATGTTCAACATGACAAGGCGGTGTGCTGAGTACAATACCCATGATGGTTGGTCCAAGGTCAAGGTCACTGTAACTAAAAATAGAATTTTTTTGTTAACACTCTAGCGGTCACATTTTTGCTAGGATTGTCACGAAACATGGTCAGGACATTAGTCCCAGTAATTACTTGGAACAGTTCGAATATGGGTCATCTGGAATCAAAAACTAGGTCACTGTTACTAAAAACAGAATTATCTTGTCTTAGCTGTAAATTTGTTATTTTTCATTGGATTTCAAAATAACTTGGCACAAATGTTCACCATGACAAGGCGGTGTGTTGAGTACAAAACCCATGTCGGTTGGTCCAAGGTCAAGGTCACTGTTCCTAAAAATAGAATTTTCTTGTTAACACTTTAGTGGTCACATTTTTGCTCTGATTGTCCGATTGTAAAGAAACATGGTCAGGACATTAGTCCCAGTTATTAATTGGACGAGTTTGAATATGGGTCATCTGGGGTCAATACTAGGTCACTGTTACTAAAAATAGAAAAATCTTGTCCAGGCTGTAAATTTGTTATTTCTCATTGGATTTTTAAATAACTTGGCTCAAATGTTTACCATGACAAGATGTTGTTTCGCATACAATACCCATGGCTGTTTGTCCAAGGTCAAGGTCACTGTTACTAAAAGTAAAATTTCCTTGTCTGGGCTGTAACTTCCTAATGAATGGAGTGATTTCAAAATAACTTTACATAAATGTTTACCATGACAAGGGGTTGTGTTGCGTACAATACCCATGTCGGTAGGTCCAAGGTCAAGGTCACTGTTACTTAAAATAGCATTTTCTTTTCCAAGCTGTAAATTTGTTGTTTCTTATTGGATTTTAAAATAACTTGGTGTAAATGTTCACCATATCGAGACGTTGGGTCACATACAACATAACTTTGTTGTGTTCAGGTGAGCGATAAAGGGCCATCATGGCCCTCTTCTTTCCCTTGATTTTACCAAACTTGCACACAACTCTTACAACCATTGAGCAGTTGTTGACAGGTGAGCCACCCTATGGACCCTCTTGTTGCAAGGGTTATAGGCCCTTACTCTTTACTATTTAACTTCCACAGGCATATTTTTACTACATATGTATACGCCTTTCCAATAAACTGTTTCGCAGTCCTGTACGAGTTACTTCCCGCGACAGAAAACCAATCCAAAACGAGGCTCTGCAGGATAGCTGAACGATCGGGCTAATGGCTTAAGCACATAATAGCTAACCTTCAGGGCACGACAAATCCATTGCCCGGTGCCCGCGGGCTACCACATTCGACCCTGCGGGCTACCAAAAAATTAGAGCGAGCGTCCGCCGGGCCACCTAAAAATTCCCATATTGGTTGCCCGACTAATCAACAGTTTCGAAATATCCAATAAACAGGAAGTTTAGTTTTGACACTTCGCGGTAAAAACAAACACACGTGTGTAATTATCGATTTCGTCACCTTTGATAAGAGATCAAAGCCTTCAATTAGTTGTCAAATACGCACGCTCTGTTGTACACTATGTAATTAATAGAGCGCGAGGATACAACGAAATTATGCGGTAATTTAATTTATTTTGATAAGATCATCACGCTGTCAATTAAATAACCTGTTGATTTATTTTTCACACTTTTGACTGACTAATTTAAATAACAATAATAATAAATTGAAGCAAAAATCAAAGTAAAAAATCGGCAAATTATAAGCGCAATTATATAAAGGGAGGTAATAAAAAAGCAACGTAATTTAGCAATTTTATACAGGGACACAGTTACCTAAGTGTTGAAGCGAAAATTTACTTGAAACATCAACATAGCAATTGCTCGTAGTCAATTTTAATTTTTTTATTTTGGTCATCCAGAATATTTTCTGTATGTTTTTATATGTATTTAATGGTAACCCATAGGTTTGTGTTGCATTAAATTAACTATGTACCTAATAACTCAAACATTCTAGCAACATCAGACATGTACAATGATAAAATCTTACGTTGATAATTAAAAGATTACAAGAAAAGTATAACACAGACGTGTTATATGTGGACGACATTTAAAGAAGTTAGATGTTGGGTGTAAGAGTTCATGCAGGTATAAGCATAGCACTAACCACATTAAATGAATTTGCTCTATTTAAATTCAACATTATCTTTCAAAATTGTCCTACCACGTACATGGCAATTCCTTTGGTACTTTCAGGATGAAAAATCTATACTAACTTTCTATATTCAGCATCTTGATCCCGTAAACCAGGGGGGGGGGGGGGGGGAACGGGAGGGGATGGGGATAAGTCACAATTATTCTTAACAACAGAAAAAGACCTATAAAAAATGGTTATACAATCATTATTTACTTTATAGACACGAAATCGCCCACTTGTAAACAGAGAACTAGAACCGTCAATTTCAACATCAAAAACATTCGTAAACAAAGAACCATCATAATGTAGGTCACATTCATGCGCCGAAAATCAAGTCATAGGATTGCCAATATTCGTAAACAGAACACAAACTTCAATATCATCCAAGAATAACTATCTGAACAATGTCTCTTACTACATGTACACTCTTTCTATAACTGCTTACAAAAATAAACTTTCAATTCGCATAATTAAAAGAAAACACCGACTAATCGATCTATTTATATAATCCATACATGTATATATTTATATTTATAGTTAAGGGGAGATAATTCAATTCAATATTTATATTTATATACTCAATTATAAATAGCTTGACCTTGAACTTAACGTACATACGACATGGTTCCCGTTCATTACTCAACGATCTATATATAAAGCCGGGGGCATAGTATAAAGTATGGTGTGGAGTCTTGGAGTGGAGTCTTGGAGTGGAGTCGGGAGTCTGACCTTGGAGCTGAATTTTTGGAGTGACAATTTGGAGTCTGACCTTGGAGTTGGTTAAGTCTTAGTTTTGAAATATTTCATGACAATGATATTCTTTTTTATCTGTAGCGGGCATGGGTTCAAATCTTATAGTAAACATACTTATTATTTTATGTAATAAGCATGTTTCAGTACACACGAATGTCTTCTAAGCTATTTATGATCAATATTTTTAATTGCACTTTAATAATAGGTAATTACGACTTTCTTTTTTTATAGCAACACAATGTTAAGTTTGCTGATCTGCATGTGTGAAAAAACTGTGCGGTGTTTTAAGATTTTAACAAAAAATAATTAAAGAATGCCTTGCAAGTTGATAATAATCTTCATACCAGTAGTAATATTGTATGGTATTTTACATTTTTAACATGTATTTTTTATCTCAAGAGTACAATATGGGCAGAATATACCTTAAACTATTTTAAATTTCTATTTTTTGACAGCATTTTTTTCTGAAATCATAAACAATAATTGTCATTATTTTTATATCTGCCGAGGACTTAAAGCCTTCTTTCATTATGATTATCAGTTTAAAAGTTAAAAGTAATGTTCAAAGAACAGTTTTCAGAAACAATACTGTAGAACTGGTTTTTATTCACGTTAGTTTTATTTTCGCTAATATTCGCGAATCGTTTACCTAGTGAATTCATACATATCGCAAATATATGAGGGGTTTTGATATATCCGATAATTATGCGAAAAGAGGCAACTTTAACAGAACTGATAATCACTTTAAACGCCGCATAAAATTCCTTTTTGGCCACAATTCAGTTATTTGATTTAATTACTTATGAAATCGTGATCACGGTAATAAATTATCCTTATATACTTACGATTTCGAATCTTACGACGTCGCAAGTTCATAAATACGCGAATAATGAAAATTGGTGATTTTTTTTATGAAAATCGCGAAATTTTCTCCACGCGAAATTAATGCGTTTTACAGTTTATTATTCTTACATCCCATGACATCTATCACAAAATATGGATGCATCTGCACTTTTTGTAATGAGTCAACCTTGTTATGGCAGGAACCCATAAGTGTCAAGATTAGATCATTGTTTTTCTTGAAATTCTCTTGGGCTGTCATGGTGCCTTGAACTGACCATTTAGCATGTCATATAACTGAGCAGTATCACTGGCAGGAACATAGAGAGAACATTGTTTGAACCATTATTGACCTATTAATTTGGAGAAGACATTCCCAACAAAACATTTATTGTACTAGAAACAAATCTGAATATTGAATGTCATTAATGTTGGCCATTTTATGTTGTTTCCATCAATTGATTTTCTAACTGGTTTGCATAAAAGTAAATAACTTGATTATACATGATCAGCATGCTAATATATATATTGCATACTTCAAGGTTTGAGATCCTTCATGTATTCATATTGCATCACAGTTGTTTTATTGAAATGAAAGTACAACTTTATACTAACAAATGATATTTAATTATTTTAATATAAACAATTCTTGTAATACATTTGTATTAATCACAGGTTTGCTTTATTAAATGTTTTATTAAAGCTGTAAAAATTCCCATTCCATAAGAACACCTTGAATTCACCTTAGAACAGATGTTTTATTGCTAAAGCTTAAGTTCAGTCTAATTGTCCAATAATGATTTAAGGTACACCAAGAGTTAATGTCCAGCGTCTATCATCTCAGTTCCCTAGAGACTGTCTCTGCTCCAATTAACACAGAAAAAAGCTCTGCAGACATTGTGTTATGAAGTTTCTTGAATTTTGACAGTTATTTATAAAAATCACATATCTAGTTGTCCTAAAGAAAACAAACACTGTCCACAAGTATCCCAGACTGGGACAAATTTATAGGGGATCGTATTATTTAACTCCAAGACTCCACTCCAAGACTCCACTCCATACTTTATACTATGCCAAAGCCGGGCCACATGGTTCTCAGCATTCGCTAGCGCCGGCCTAATTGTACTATAGTAAATATAATCAAGTAATAGTTACATAGTAATAATATATTATGACCCATCATTCGTCCAGAAAACTACAAACACAGTTATAGAATAAAGGAATAAATGGATTGATTAAAAATAGAAAAACTGAACAGCATCAGCTAAAGATTTTTTTATCAAGTAAAACAGAGGATATACAGTCAGCAAAAAAACACTGCATTGTAAAAAATCCCTCACGTTTTTCATTCTAATCTTTCACTTTTTAGAAACCAATCTCCCACCTAACGAGTTAAAAGGTTCACAGGTATACATTAAAAATGTTGTCTAACTTTCATGTTACTGCTACAGTTTTCCATACTACTGTGATAAAGTAAATAAAGTATATAATCTTGGGTGCATACTATTAATAAGGTAATCCAAACACTATTACTGGTTTTATCTTTGGTGAAATGTGTATATATAATCATATTTATAGTAATAAATACGCGACCGGAATGTCCGGGCTACAAAGCAAAAGTCTTGGTAGCCCACTGGGCTACCAAATAATTTTAGGATTTGTCGTGCCCTGTAACCTTATCCGCTATTTTGCAGGTCTGAGTTCGTCGCCGGCGGTGAAAAAATAAGTTGCTGGTCTGTTATTCTAGCCAGACTTTTTTATGTTTACTATTTGTTAGATACGGTAATTAGATTTTTAATGATTTAAGAACATGTACCATTCTTGTTGATAGTAGGCAGTATGAAACGCAATTTGGACAAACATAAGCATTAATTTTACCAATTATGTACAACAATTTCTTCTTAATATCTTTTCTGCTGAAAATATATTTTACTGGTGTAAATGTTGCAAATTGCTAAGACTAGTATTGCGCTATTATCCGGAAATCGTGATATGTCAACATCTGGTTACATGATCTGTAGACAAAAAATACAATCTGAATTTGTTCATACTTACACATTTGAACAATAGAATTGTCCTAAAAATTTAAGGCGTTTATGGTCAACGAATAAATAATTTGAATATTTAAAATGTTACGTATACTTCACAAGCAAATATGATTGATTCTGTCTTGAAATAAAACAAGATCGGTAATCTGATTGTTTGTTGTAGAAGTATCATTCGTAGAATAAAATCCAAGGATTTAGATGCCGGCTTCCAAAAAGATGGGAATATTTATATCACAATATGGTTGAATATCCAATTTAGATTTCTTAGGTTTGACAGATTGTAATTTTGGCATAAAAGCCCAAACTCTTAATTAAACATATATAAAATGTTTTGACAAGATTTGTTTCTTATTGACGGCTTTTGTTTCTATAACGTGTCGTAATGTTGATTAAGAATCCATTTAAGTGCTAAATCAAATACATTTGCTGGCACATCCAGTAGTTAAAGGACTCCGAAATACTTAAGAATTGGGAGGTGTAGATACCTTGCAAACAGAAATTACACGATCTCTATTGGTCAATGATATCTGCCCCTTTAAGTAATTGACAGATGACCCCATGTGCGAGACAGTTTGACATGTTTATGGCATGCCGCCTTCAAAATCAATCACCGCTGACATAATCACATCATGATGTCAGTAGTTGAATAGACACGCTAATCCGGAAACGAGACTCAATTAAGCCGTGAAGAGAACACTGCGACTGTTTGTTAGTTCAAGTAGTTTAGTGTTTAATGCGAGGAATAATGAATTGACACTTTTAGTCAGAAACCTGATTGTTTAATCAATTATTTTCAAAAAATATCATGACGCTGATGTATTATTACTAATTCAAAGAGAAAATACACTTTTCAAAAAATAATTTTATGATAAAAATGAAAGTTGTAGGAACATATTCCCTATTACGTTATTACAGCGCGCAATCATTTTTCCTGTAAAGCAGTCACGTGACTGGACAGGGGAGGTAACCAAATAAATTCATCGAATTATTGGAAAGGCGTATACTAATTCAATTTCAAAGCTGCATTTCGGGGGCATAAGTCAATTTCAAGTGACAGCTCTTGTTTTAAATTTCCTTTTCTGTTTTATTATTATTATTTATGCATATTTATGTTTTAACTTTTTTTTCCAACATATTGTTCATAATATGAGCTAGTTTTGTTTGTTTGTTAGTTCCTTATTTTTAATTTAAGTACTAACAGTAACTAAATATACATAATAACTTACAAGGCATTTAATTAGCTGGTTCTAGACACAAAAGCTTCACAATGTTCTAGAATGGTCTGTGACATAAAAAGTGAGATGTGGGGAATGACAAAAAATGTGAGATAAAGTAAACATTTGGGGAACACTTTATGATATTAACAAAATTTTGATAGGGTAATGAGTCTGTACATAGCGAAAAGAGGAAAAACACTGAATAAAACAAGAGCCATGTTACACATGGTTAAATCCCCCCGCCGGAAAAAGTAACCTGAAGGTTGTACTTTCGTATAATTTACCTGGAGAGGAAATCCTTTTAAATTTGGAGTTAAAATTTTTAAACAAAATTTATCAAGTAAATCTGATAAAGGGGGAATAACCTTAAAAAATAGGCAAGGTAGAGTTATTGGACTTGCACACTGCACTACCTACTGTGCTCTGTCAGTATATGAAATTTGAATAAAATCCTTCAAGTAGTTTTCGAGTTATGCTCCGGACAAAATTTATTAAGTAATTCTGATAAAGAGGAATAACTCTAAAAAAGGCAAGGTAGAGTTATTGGACTTGCACACTGCACTACCTACAATGTGCTATGTCAGTGTATGAAGTTTGAATAAAATCCCTCAAGTAGTTTTGGAGTTATGCTCTGGAAAAAAAGTATCAAGTAAATGTGATAAAGGGGAAAAACTCTATAAAAGGCAAGGTAGAGTTATTGCACTTGCACACTGCACTAAATACCAATGTGCTCTGTCAGTATATGAAGTTTGAATAAAAGCCCTCAAATAGTTTTGGAGTTGTGCTCCGGAAAGAATATATCAAGTAAATATGATAAAGAGGAATAACTCTTAAAATAGGCAAGGTAGAGTTATTGTTCTTGAACTCTGCACTACCTACCAATGTGCTCTGTCAGTTTATGAAGTTTGAATAAAATCCCTCCAGTAGTTTTGGACTTATGCTCCGGACAAAATTTATCAAGTAAATATGATAAAGGGGAATAACTCTTAAAAAAAGGCAAGGTCGAGTTATTGTTCTTGCACACTGCACTTTCTACTAATGAGCTCTGTCAGTGTATGAAGTTTAAATAAAATCCCTCCAGTAGTTTTGGACTAATGCTCCGGACAAAATTTATCAAGTAAATATGATAAAGGGGAATAACTCTTAAAATAGGCAAGATAGAGTTATTGTTCTTGCACAATGCACTACCTACCAATGTGCTCTGTCAGTGTATGAAGTTTGAATAAAATCCCTCCAGTAGTTTTGGACTTATGCTCCGGACAAAATTTATCAAGTAAATATGATAAAGGGGAATAACTCTAAAAATAGGCAAGGTAGAGTTATTGTTCTTGCACACTGCACTACCTACCAATGAGCTCTGTCAGTGTATGAAGTTTGAATAAAATCCCTCCAGTAGTTTTGGACTTATGCTCCGGACAAAATTTATCAAGTAAATATGATAAAGGGGAATAACTCTAAAAATAGGCAAGATAGAGTTATTGTTCTTGCACACTGCACTTCCTACCAATGTGCTCTGTCAGTGTATGAAGTTTGAATAAAATCCCTCCAGTAGTTTTGGACTTATGCTCCGGACAAAATTTATCAAGTAAATATGATAAAGGGAAATAACTCTAAAAATAGGCAAGGTAGAGTTATTGTTCTTGCACACTGCACTACCTACCAATGAGCTCTGTCATTGTATGAAGTTTGAATAAAATCCCTCCAATAGTTTTGGACTTATGCTCCGGACAAAATTGTTTCGGACTTGCATAAAAATTATGTAATATATTATTTACATTTACAAAATATGATAAAAGTTATTTTTCAACTTAATTCTTAATATATCAAAAGTTTTTTTTTCAGGTAACAAATTCAGGATTATTTGTTTTTACAGGATTATCTCACCTACTAATAAGGTGACAAATGATGGACAGTGTTTTCTTTACTGTTCTTACGTGTCTTACCATATGCAAAATAAAGATAAGTAGCACTCATTTGTGAAAAGTTTCATTGAACAGCAGGGCTAGTTGACTTGGGGGCTATTTGACTAGGAACCAAATAAAGTACTACTTAACACAACTCGGTCCACAGAAATCTAAATTTCCATCACGGCATCAGAAAACATACAGATACCACATTTGTTACATTTCCCCATATATGCCAATATGCTAAACATGATCTAAACATAAGGAACTGCAACTTAAATGTATCCCATCCAGGAACCCATTACATTAGTCTAGAGTCCCTGGCCAAGTGGTTAAAGTTTCCGACTTAATCTCACTAAAGTCAGATCTAACAAAATGTTAGATCTGATGACGGCCCGCAAATACTGTATGTTAGCTATAGTGGTATTCCCGATAACTATTTTTAGAAACTGTCAACACTGGAAGCATGATATGTAACACTTTCGTCAAGGGTCACAATGATCTGAAGAAGTCATTTCCAAGGCCTTCCCCAGAAAATTTTTAAGGCATCCTGGCATCCTACGCGTGACGTGCTAATTCATGCAAAATATGTTCACATGGTTGATGGGTGCATCTTACAAATATATTAATATATATTTAGCACAAAGCAACATTGTTTTTTTTTAAGTTTTATTGAAATATGACAAAGTACATTTTTCACAGAACTACCACACACTTGCTTTTGTATTGTACTTACATGTAATACAAAACAGTTGTTGCTTCATTTTTTATGTACATCAGTGTAAAAAAAAAACATGCCACAATTGTCTCTTGTTGCAACATATTTCACACTAGATACACAGCCCTTGATTGCAGACCTGTTTTTGTCATTATGATTATGCCACAATTTAATATATGTTGAAAAGTCAACATGTTCAATAGAATGGCCATTTATTGATATGGACAGCATTTAAAGATGTACAGTTAGTACGTTAATAGCATTAAATTACTTTAAAATCGTCTTCATTTTTGGTAATTATTATGTCTCCCACCACGTAGTGGTGTGGGAGACATTTTGATTTGCTCCTGTCTGTCCGTCCGTCCGTCTGTCTGTCTGTCTGTCACACTTGTCCGCTCTCTAAGTCAAACAGTTTTCATCGGATCATCACCAAACTTCATCAAAATGTTAGTGGCCATAATATCTCGATCAAGTTCGATAACCAGCCATATTGCCCAAGGAATCTCAGAATTATGGCCCTTAGTCATTTTGAAACTATAAAGGTGCATTAGTGAGCCCGAATGGCATCATTCTGAATTTACTATAACTTCTATATAGAAATCTTGTCCATGCTTCTTCTCCAAAACTGCTTGGGGAATTTCATTAAAACTTCACAGAAGTGTTTGTCACCAAGCGTAGTTGTGCATATTGTCAGGAGTTTCCGCTTGGATTAGTTTTGGCCGAGTTATGGGCCCTTTTCTTTACTATATAACTTCCATATTGAAATCTTGTCCATGCTTGATCTCCAAAACCGCTTGGGGGATTTCATAGAAACTTAACAGGCATGTTTGTCACCTAGCCTAGTTGTGCATATCGTCAGGAGTTTCTGTTCGAATTTTGATTTTGATTTGCTCCTGTCTGTCCGTCTGTCTGTCCGTCTGTCTGTCACACTTGTCCGCTCTCTAAATCAAACAGTTTTCATTGCATCATCACCAAACTTCATCAAAATGTTAGTGGCCATAATATCTCGATCAAGTTCGATAACCAGCCATATTGCCCAAGGAATCTCAGAATTATGGCCCTTGAATTATCAAAAATAAGTTGTTTGAGGCTTGTCCACTCTGTAACTTGAACAGTTATCATCTGATCTTCACCATACTTTATGAAAATGAGTGTGGCCATAATATCTCGGCCAAGTTCGATAACCAGCCGTATTGCCCCAGTCATGTCAGATTTATGGCCCTTGAATTATCCAAAATTGGCTGTTTAAGCCTTGTCTGCTATGTAACTGAAATATTCATCAACTGATTTTCAATAAACATTATGATAATGTGTGTGGCCTTAATATCTTGGCCAAGTTCGAAAACCAGCCACTTTGCACCAGGCATATCAGATTTATGGCCCTTTGATTTATCCGAAATTAGCCTTTTAAACATGTCACTAACCAGGTTCATCTATACTATAGCTATCATGACATTACCTACATTGCATTATGAGAAAGTACTGTGCTAAAGCAGCTATAAAGGTATTTCTTACACTGTTTAAGTTTTCATTTTACAATATCTGTTCCATACTCATGATTTGGTTCTTCTCTCATTTTCTGCTATTTTTATTATATGATGTTCACCAAATGCTATAATTATCTGTGTAATAAAAAAACAGCCGCTTTGACCCCGGCACATAAGACTTATGGCCCATTTATTTATTTACAATTGGCCTTGATAGCCTTGTACACTCACTCTCATGGTCTTTTTTCAGTGCATCTTCACTGATATATCAAAATGTTAATGGCAACAAGTTTGACAACCAGCCACATTGACCCTGGCACTTCAGGATTATGGCCCATCAGAAATTGAAACTTATGTTTTTCCTGATCCTCCAAAAATTTGTGACATTGTTTATGACTAATATTGCACAGAACTTCCGTATGCCCTTTTAATAAATTGCCATCTTTATATTCACTTCACCAGTTTTATCCTGTGCATCATCAAAGATGATGCCTTTGTGGGAGACATGTGCTTTTCCCAAAAGCAGTTCTAGTTTGTTATAATAAACCTTCTGTAATCACCTGTTAAAAAGTGGTAAGATTATCATTTACCACTTACATGCTCACAACTCTTCACAGTTACCAGGTCATCAAAGAACAATATAACAATTTTAATCTCATTTAGGCCATCATAACTGCCGAGATAATCTATTCAAATTTCTTAATTGGTTGATTTACGACCGTCTTCTCTGTATTCAACAGACACTCATCCAACTATCCGACTTCTGATACACTGCAGACGCTCATTAAATATTGTAAGGTGTGATCTTGTAAAGTAGACGCTTAACAATATTAGAGAAACGCTTGAAATTGGCGAGAAAGCTTCGTAATTTGACATGTTTATTGACCTTGTTTATTGAATTTTAAAGCATCCCGGTCAGAATTTATGGCATACCGGCGGATTATAAGCGTACCGCAAAATTAATGTTAGTTTGGAAATTAAGGCATCCCGGCGCCGGTATGCCATAATTGCCTGGGGAAAGCCCTGATTTCAGTAGAAATGAAAGCAGTACTATATATAATGCAACAATCTTCAGTAAAATATGTTTTACGCAGGTTTCCAGCACTTTTCATGGTTTAAAACTCTGTGTGTACATAGATACAATATATAATACTACGTTCGGAACACTTGGATATTACGTTGATCATCATTTACTTTTGCGATTTTGTAGGCGACAATCTGATTGGTTTGTTAGGTTGTTGATAAATGCATGTATTAGTGACTCATCATCAGATCCTGATAGCGTTGTGGTTTTCAGGAGATGATTTTAATCAGATTGTTTCCAACTGAAAATCATTTGCCCTTCACCGCTGTGAGATCGAGACTGACCAGGCTCAAGATCTTTCATATGAGGAAGCTTGTATCAAATAATACAAATCGCTTAAGTCTACATCTTTTCTACATAATTCATAACCGGAAATAATAAACCACAAACGACTTTTGGCGCGTCAATGTATAATGAAGACATTGACGTCGGCGTCGTTTATGGTTTATTATTTCCGGTTATGAATTATGTAGAAAATATGTAGACTTAAGCGATTTGTATTATTTGATAAAGGCCATAAGGCTGAAACGTCAAAATAACGAGTGTTTTATTAAAAGTTGGTTTATGTTTATATCCCTTAGGATATATGAAAGATATATCCATTTAATTGACACATTTTTGCTTTTCAGAAGTAGCGTCTTGCCTTTTTCCAAAGATTGCATAAGAATAATATGGTGATGAGCCCAAAATGATAAAATATCTCTGAAAAATGATTCATAAACTCTTGACAACATGTTAATTGACTGTTGAAAATATACTAAAATGTAAATGTTTTAAAATGAAGCACTTTTATAAACAGTAAAGTTCAATAAACACAAGATATGACTCACGATGGTCTGATTATGACCCCTTGATTATGAAGCTGTGTTTTCTCAGAGTGGCTATTAACTAAGATATCTATAATTTTATTTCACTTTTTTTTAAAATAAATAAGTTGTAGTCATGGAAAGGATATGACACTAGAAAAACATGAAACAATATGGACACCTAATGCTCAAGGGATGCGCAATAGGATATCATTTTGTTTTGTTGTAAATGAAAGATACTTGTGGTGTGTTCAAAAGTGTATGTTGATTTTCACATTTTTAAAATCTTTCATTGAACTTTCCAAATCTCATGAATATTAATATTTGAAATAAATGCTTTTCCAGATTTTAGACTAATACTTATACATGACAATATTTACATTAAATTATACTGATAAAATCCAGATAGATATCTGTTGGGGACAAATATGACTTTTTTGTAGTTCAAGTCAGTTAGATGTATCATCCCAGGTTTATGAAGTCATGTGATTTTCTGTATTTCCAGCATTTACAGAACGGATAGGGAACATTCCGTTTGCCTCACTGATAGCATGTATTATTGTGTTTGTGGGAGTGGGTGTGTTCTGTGGCACACTTTACAGGGCCCTGACAATCATCCTTAAATCCATAATGGAAGAACTCTTCATGTTTAATGTCAGCTGGTATGTATAACTTAGAAAACAAATGTTTTAACCCTTTACATCATGGATATGGCTTTATTTTGGTAAATTTCAACTTTAAAGTTCCTATAAGAGAATAAAGATGCAGCTCATAAATCTGCTTTAAAAGTATTAATGGTCAAAGCAGCTGAACAATTTGAAGAGCCTGACTTCTAACAATGGACCAGGCCTGTGTTTTCATAGAACTATCTAAGAATGATTTTATTTGTCAACTGACATTCATTATCACAGTCTAACATACAAACTTCAATTTCATTGACAATAAATATCGAACTCTTTTGATGTTATGTTTAAGTTTAGTGTCAGAATTCAATCATGAATTGCAATGTAATCTTAAGATATTTAGTTTCAATGACAATGAAAACCAATTGTAGTTAGTTTTGTTAACTTGTAGCCTGCCATGTCTAAAGATTTATGGTCTATGACCACTTCTCAACTTGATTTTAAACATATATAAAAATCTTATCATTTGAAGCCGATCCTTTCTCAATTTTAATGTAAATTACTTCAAATTTGATTCTGAATTAATACTTGTATTGTTTTGTTTAGGTTGGAGGTGTTGCAGATTGTGTTTATTGTTATCGCCGTGGTGATGGCACTGTTTGCAATTCTTCTGCTAGTATTTGGTTTCCTGGCAACAGGAGCAACAAGAAAAAATGTCTACTCAGGGGCTAGCTGCATTATGGGAGGGCGTATCTCTGCAGCATTTGTAAGTACATAAGATCTGTGCCCAAGGTTATAAAGCTGAGCATGGAAAGCAGTCTAAAATCTCAAGCATCTGATTGGCTGAAATGGCGACTGGTCGCCATTTCAGCCAATCAGATGCTTGAGATTTGAGACTGGTTTCCGTGCTCAGTTTTATAACCTTCAGCCCAGCAATTTCTTACCATTTTAGTTAGGTAAAGTAGAAAAATTTGCTGTGTTTTTTTTTTCCTTTAATTTTGGAATTTTTACAGAATATTTAAATTTGATATTTTATTAGTTCACAGATTTGTGTTATTAATTACTAGTAATTTATTTTTGTTTTCATTTATCTAAAGCAGAGTTTCTAAGGTTTTGGCAGATCTGACATTGTCAGATTCACAGCTACAATAATATATACATGTAGCACTTTCAAAATTTAAAATCAATCACACATAGAGAAAAGCAACAGCAAGACCAATCCATCATAAGTGAAATCCCCACTTCAACTACATTGTAATACAAGACATTTCAGATTATTATGTCTTTATCCTTATTTTTTTATATTTCAGTTTATGATTATATCATACATCCTGAATATTGGTTGGATGGCGATAATGTCTGTAGGTGTGGTTCCGATCATTGGATACCTCATGTTACGTTCTATCTGTAATACAGAGGTGTACAGCAAAGACGCCTCCAGTCTCAATAACTATTGCTTCAGTTTAACACAGTTTGGTAAGTGTTCTTTATTATACCATTGAAAAGTTCGGGGTTACACTGGTTTAGGCTTTTTGTTTGTCCATCTGTTGGCTCTGATGTTTTTAAGTCCTAATTATCCTTCATACAAAGGAGCATGTTCATGAAGGCCTAATATTGGCCTAAAATTATGTAAAATTTTAAGTTTTGTTACAAACCTTAAATTTTAATGCTGTTGAATACATAAATATTTACACTAAAAAGTTTTATATTGAACACTGTTAAAACAGTTAAATAATGGATCATCAAAATCGCCTAAATTATGAAAATATGAAAAAATCCCAATTTTGTCAATATTCAGAGCAGATTTTAGAGGATTTTAATATGGGCACACTTCTCGACCAAAACAAAATTTTGACCATGAATTGAGCATGTCTTAATACAATTAAAAATGCATAAAGTAGTTTGGTCGAGGCCTGTGCCCCATATGAAAAACACCAAAATATGTTGAAAATTAGACAGAAAAATGTGAATTTTACAACATTTTCAAATTCAAAACACATTTGACATACATGATTCATCATTTCAGTTCTTCGGTTTATCTTTATTTCTTATCTCTCAAAGAAAACAATCTTAATAGATTTTTAATAGCACACTTTCCATGATGTAAATGCAATTTGAAATTTTTACGTAATTTTAGGCCATTTTTGAACCTTTGTGAATCTAGTCCTTTCTTTGTAACTTAAACAAATGATGAGGGTGAGTGTGATAATGATTGGAAGATTTTTTCTTACCATCCATGTCTAAACACAGGCTACCTTCACACAAAGTTTGGTGATATGTTAGCTCAAACAAGTGTCTGGTTATTTTGCAAAACAAGGAATTTCTGTTTTTAGCTCGACTATTCGAAGAATATGTCGAGCTATTGTACTCACTTGGGCGTCGGCGTCGGCGTCCCGCTTTGGTTAAAGTTTACGTGCAACCTACCTATATCTTAAAAACTACTATAGCTACAGCTTTTAAACTTGGCACACTTGTTCGTCATCATGTCCCAAGTGTGTATGCCAAGAACCATAACTCTAACTTTCATTTTGATCAAATTATGGCCCTTTTTTGACTTAGAATTTCAGGTTAAAGTTTGCGTGCAAGCTACTGTACAAACTCATAACTTCAATACTACTTATACTACAGCTTTAAAACTTGGCACACTTGTTCATCATCATGTCCCGAGTGTGTATACCAAGAACCATAACTCTGACTTTCATTTTGATCAAATTATGGCCCTTTTCCGACTTAGAATTTCAGGTTAAAGTTTGCGTGCAAGCTACTATACAAACTAATAACTTCAATACTACTTATACTACAGCTTTGAAACTTTCAACACTTGTTCATCATCATATCCCAAGTGTGTATGCCAAGAACCATAACTCTAACTTTCATTTTTATCAAATTATGCCCCTTTTTCGACTTAGAATTTCAGGTTAAAGTTTGCGTGCAAGCTACTGTACAAACCCATAACTTCCATACTACTTACACTACAGCTTTGAAACTTTCAACACTTGTTCATCATCATATTTGAAGTTTGTATGCCAAGAACCATAACTCTAACTTCCATTTTGTTCAAATTATGGCCCTTTTTCGACTTAGAATTTCAGGTTAAAGTTTGCGTGCAAGCTAGTTACTTTCATACTTCTTGTACTACAGCTTTGAAACTTAAGACACTTGTTTTCCATCATGACCCTGACTATTTCTACCAAGAACCATAACTCTTTCTTTCATTTTTAATCAAATTATGGCCCTTTTTCAATTTAGAATTTCAGGTTAAAGTTTGCGTGCAAGCTAGTTACTTTCATACTTCTTGTACTATAGCTTTGAGACTTAAAACACTTGTTTACCATCATGACCCTGACTATGTATGCCAAGAACCATAACTCTTTCTTTCATTTTTAATCAAATTAAGGCCCTTTTTCGACTTAGAATTTCAGGTTAAAGTTTGCGTGCAAGCTAGTTACTTTCATACTTCTTGTACTATAGCTTTGAAACTTATTCACCATCATGACCCTGACTATGTATGCCAAGAACCATAACTCTTTGATTTTTTTCAAA